>MU388235.1:1581-189700 GCA_022578535.1 Jackrogersella minutella
AAACCCCCCCATCCCCGACACATCCCCCCCTCCCTCGGGCCCCGCCCCTCCCCCCCCCCCCCCCCCCCCCCCAAGGACCCCGACCAGAACTCCTTGTCCGGAGATGGGGACGGCAACTCCCACGCGTCTTGAGCAACAAGAAACTAGGGACCAAGGAATAATACACATGGCTAGACACCGTATCCCCCGAGCACACGTCAATCTACTTGGACGGATCAAAAGACCGCGAGACAGGATGAGGCTGGATAGCGTTCTCTCAAGCTCGAATAGTCAGGAGAGCACACGGGACCATGAGAAACGCGGAAGTGTCTGACGCAGAGGTACGCGCGGCATGGGAAGCCTCGGCATGGGCCCTCACCCGCCCGGCGGGAGCCTTTCATTTCTGTATTGATAATACAACAGCAATCCGAGGGCTCCTCCGACACGCGTCAGACTCCACACGGGCAGCAGCCCTGGGCTTCCAGGAATCGGTTGCCCGACTTGAACAATGGTCGATACAATGGTCCCCAGGCCACATGGGGATCCCCGGTAACGAAGCAGCAGATGGGGAGGCAAAGCGGGGGCCAAGGCCAAAGGAAGCTGAAAAAAGCCGACATCCCTGACGAATTACCCACCCTCACGTACCTGAAAAGGATAAACAAGAGGGAGCGTAAGCGCATCTGGGAGAACTGGTGGATAGAGAACATGCCGACCCGTTACCGGAGATGGACTCTGGACACGGCACGTACACCAAAGGAACTTCAGCTCTCAGGCCCCGTCTTACACAGACTACTCGCTGAACGAACGGGGCACGGGGAATTCGCAACCTACCACGAACGCTTCTACCACCCCGATGCAAACAGGCTGTGCCGATGCGGCGCTGGGGCAGTTTACCTTGGATCGGTCGGGGTGGTTAAAGCGTTCGTGGTAGGTTGCGAAGTCCCCGTGCCCCGTTCGTTCAGCGAGTAGTCTGTGTAAGACGGGGCCTGAGAGCTGAAGTTCCTTTGGTGTACGTGCCGTGTCCAGAGTCCATCTCCGGTAACGGGTCGGCATGTTCTCTATCCACCAGTTCTCCCAGATGCGCTTACGCTCCCTCTTGTTTATCCTTTTCAGGTACGTGAGGGTGGGCGTTCGTCGTTAGTAACATTGAAGCTCTCGCCATATACGCGCATATCTGAAGGCGGAAGAGGCTTTCCATATGCGCGCACAAGGGCATCGGCGGCTAGTATGTGGAGGTCAACAAGGTTGGAAATGTAGACAAAGTCGTAGAGGTTAGCTCCAGGGCCCATTTGTAATTTTTCTTTTCCCGCCCTGGCATTGGCAACGATCTTGCCCATATATATAGTGTCACGCTGCTCCCCAAAAGCAGTAGCAGGACGAAAGGATACAGTCAACATGGATGGGTCGCCATTTTCGCTTTTGGCGCTGAGGGTTTCGACCTCTGCCTCTGCCTTCGTCAGGGTGTAGACACGCTTCTGCGCAGAATACTTGAGAACCATGAGAGTCTCGTCGGCATCAACCAGGTCGGTGAGATTGTCATGAATCACAGAGGACGTGGTTACATCAACAAAAGCCTGTAACGTTCTGACGTTTCTTGCCGCAGTAAGTAGATTGCGAGCGCCGATTACATTCACTCTTTGGAAGGCTGCAGGCTGTTGAACAGTTGAGTCTGGACATGCGACATGGAAAATGACTTCCGGTTTCGCCTCGGCGAACACGCGTTCAACATCCGCCGAAGACGAGATATCGCAAGTGTGGTATGTGACACCGGGACATGAACATATCGTTTTGCGCGTCACCAATGAAAACAGGAGCAGTAATATCCTGGATAACCCCATCCAAGGTGTAGTTTTGGACCTCCTTAATTCATTGGAATGTGCTCGTGGTTTTGAAGGACCAAAGTCCTTGCTCAACATCCCAAAGCGCACTAGTCGGAACGAATGCGTTTGCAAGCAGCGCCGAAATAGCATTTTCAAGCACTGTTGCGTTTCCGGATTCGTAGAGTGCAACTAGTTCTGGGCCCATTTGGCTGTAAATGACATCTTTAAAGGAGTAAATGCCATCAAAGGCGATTACTGCGGCAAGCCGGTGGTCGAATGCTGCCGCACGCGGTGCCAAGTACCCTCCAAAGGACAGCCCCAATATCCCGATCTTGCTAGCCATCGATTTCAGGAAGCGACTCGACATAGTCTATAACGGGCGAGACGACGTCCTCCCATTCAGGGATGAAACTAAGACCTTGTTGACGCCGCACCGTTAGCTGACCAAGTCCTTCGTATGTAATCACGTTCATGCCGCGATTTAGGGTTTCCACGCCTATTACGTGGTACATCTCTTCCTGCGAGCCATCAAATCCATTTTCCAGCAAAAGGGTGGGTCGAGGGCCTGGCTGGCCACTGCGAAAGAAAATGGCGGGGATTTCGAAGCCGTTTCCTTTCAGCGTGATGCGCTCGCCGGGTATTGGCATCAATGCAATGGCTGAATCGAAGGTTGACAGCTTCATACATATTATCAAATAAATAATTTAATACCAGGTATAAAATTCGAAATTTGATGGTTCGCTTTGACTGATGAAGTCCTAGGTGCTCGGCCGCTATTCATTGTAAGAGCACATAGGTTCCCAGCTTTGGCTTTGTACTTCTGATCTCAAATCTACACGACATCAAAACATTCCTTATTATCCTACATGTGATCGGCATGGCTTGTCATAAAGTGCGGTGCAGTCTAAGATATTTTCTATCTTGGACGAGATCACGACTTTAACATGGTATTGCGGCTGATGATGGGCATTTCGGTTATATAAGCGAGAACGAGAGCGACAACGGTAATGAGAACGACACAACTGCCACACTGTTCAACTCGAATTTGAAGGATGGAACTCGCCAATATTGATTTCCTAATTCGTTTTAAGCTCATAGGTTCATTCTTGGATTACCTGTAATGGCCATGCGAGGAACCTCTGCCATCTTTCGTCCACCGCGTTAGCAATTGCGGCAACTTCATCGACCCCGATATTTCCAATCCACCAGAGATCGTGAAAATCCTTGAACATCGCGAAATGATGCGCGAGTATAACCAAAGCCCTCGGCAATCCTTCTCTCACGAGCTCAATGAATCGCTCGTCAGTAAACATTGGAAACACAAGCACCATTCTTAAGACGGCAGCTGACGACCCCTCGGCGTCCATGAGGTCTAGAATGGTACTCAAATACTTGAGTGAACGCTCATATGTCTCCTGGATCTCCGAATCCCAATACTCTACTGCTTGGAGTTCTCTGGGGCGATCCATCAAATATCGCAGCCGTTCGAAGTTCCCTCGATTTGGTAGTTTTCCATCTTCGTGAAGGTGCGAAGTCAATTTGATCAACTGGAACGCTGCCGACGTCGGATCTGGACCAACCTGTTCGAATGCCTCTGCAAATGTAGAAGTCGAAGTCCGGGCTAAAGCAAGCCATTGCCATGGAGGTGTATAAGGCTCTCGGTTCCGCCCATGCAGCTGAATGAGCGCAGATGTCCGCATCAGGCAGGACGTTAAGCAAACCACATCAGCTGTTTCCTTGTTGACTTGAGATGTTTCCTTTTTATGCTCTCGAACAGCCATGGAGAAGTATGTGTTGGCAACGTTCTCGGCACCGCCTTCAAGTTCCTCGTCCCCGTAACACTTTGCTATATTCAGAGCTGCGAGGTTATACATTGAATATAGTAATGCATCAGATTTGAAAGAAAGGCGCGGGATCAAATGGATAAAATACTTTGATGTAACATTATCAGCCACAATCGACCTTCCCGTCTCTGTGACATATTGATACATCAGTCTCGTTTCCAGCCTTCGTCTCGAGCGACTTTCTGGCGGCTCCGTTGTCTCAGTCTCATCAGGGCTCAGTTCAGTTGCGGTCAACTTCGGGGACGCCTTTTTTGCGCATGTATTACGATCATAATTGCAAGGCAACCTATGCCGACTGCAATTATAACAGACCGGTTTGGCCTCGTTGCACTAAGACACAACGAGATCTTAGCTACCTAGGAAACTTCACAGGTGAAATGGATGAGCTCTTTTTCACTATATGTACCTTTACTCTTCTAGCGCGACAACGCTGGCATCCTAGGGTATGTGAGTCTGGGATGACGAAATAAGCAGACGGCAGTTTAGAGTGACTTACCGAACATGGATTTCTTGTGACCGAGCTTCGGCGGCCGGCGGCTGGGCGGCGGAGGCGAAAGACTAGAGCCGGACCCCATGATATAATTTTGAACTTCGTGAACGTAAAAGGCGCGCCGTCGTGGAGACTAGAGACCGACGATATCTTGCAAGATGATGCATCTGAAAGCAAAGTACCGGTGAGCCGGCGTAAGCTCCCTGGGAAATTCGGCAAGAATGACACGTCCTTCAGCTGAATGATAACGACCCGCCTGGCGGTCCTAATGAGTGCCCTGATTGGGAGGAATAACTACGCCCAATAGCACAGCCACTCAAAATGCCTCCAGTCGTCAGCATTCTCAGGGTTCGTGTGTAGGACTTGTCAATCACAGACGATAAGAAATATTGAATAAAAACTCATCCCCCAATTACTCGATGCTCATATTTTCCTAGAACTGTTGTTTCATGAGGAAATATACAGATCTGTAGAGGAACGACTCATTTAAAGACTAACCGATTCTGACGATAACGTTAAACTCGAAGAATAATGACAGTATCAAGAATTCCAACAAACTCCCGTCTGTGATGATATAATACCTATTTTAGAAGTGTTCGACTCAAATTGTTATGCTAGCGAAGTGAGCGTCTACTCCATCACGACCAATCGATATCTCAGTCTGTAATACTCCTCTTCGTCTTACTCGCAGGCTTACCCTCCCATATTTGGTAATGAACGAGAGTGCGTTGTGGAAGACCTTGGTCTCCAGCTGCGGGCGCTTCTTCCTCTCAGCCACAAACGACTCAAGCTCATCCTCCGTCACATCAATCGCCTTACAGAAGTTCTTTTGGGACATATCGCCAGATCTTAGGAAAGCATTGATCCTCGACTTGACTTTGTCCGGTGGCACGTAAGTTCTCCTTTCAAGACACTCCATCCTCAATGCCTTGTGATAGCATTCATTCTTATCGAACTCATCCTGTGCGCGTTCTATGTCGGCAGCGGAAACCGGCAGGGCATCATTGCTCTTACGCTCCGTGTCTGGTGGGTACATAGGAAGAAGTTTCCTGCCTGTCTTTGAGTTGGCCTCGTATAGATCTAGGACGGCAGCTTTGACTATTGACACAGCGGCGTTCTAGAATTCTGGCCTTCTCGACGTTCCAACCTGCAGCGAGCGCGACGTCCGCTAGTATGCGACGATTACGGGGGTAGGGACCGTAGGAGGAGTAGGAGCCTCCTACCTTGAGAGGTTGATCTTCGGCACCTTTTAAACCTTCAATGCCCTCCTATTTTCTCAAAATTTCATCGTCATCTTCCATAAGCGAATTGGAGCTAGTGGTCTCTTCGTCTTCGCCGTCGCGGATTCGCTCCGCCCTGCGAACATCGCGCCTGTTCAATTCCCGAGCGGCTTGGAGAACCTCTTCCGTGATGACTATGATCATTTTGGCGTTAAATTCAACTCGAATAAGGGATTACGAAGTACTGCTTACTCATAGAAGTAATCAAGTTTAAGAAGTAGTGGACAACAGCTCACGACATGAAATATCTCTAAGGGAGTGAACTGACACGCTCTTTAAAAAATGCCCACGCATGGTAAAGTAAACAGAATAAGATCGCACAATGGTTTGTGCGTATCATCACCCTGGACCCTTCACCCACGCAGCCACGTTAAAGATTTGAAAAATTAGATGTCAACCTGTTGTAGAAACAAGCCTCATCTTAGGCCATCTCATCCATCACATATGACAAGTACATATTTCGCCTAAGATGAAACATTTCTTCTTATCTATGGCATAATTACTGGTATGTTTCTTCGCAAATCATGTAGATTTAGCACATCGGATCTGGTATCGAGTTTAATGCGGGGATTTCATCAAGCGTCAGATGTAACAATCCAAATAGAGATAGCCTTAGAACTTGGAAGTGAAGCCTGAAACAAGCTGACCGGAAATCTCATGCATCATGCTAATGCCGCCCCGCTAAAGCACTCGTACACTACACCTGCAGTGCTACCATAAAGACATCGAGGCCTCCACATGACTCGCATGTGGCCCGGAAATACGGCTCTGGATTTCCTGCATTTAAGAGGCATTTCTTGGCCTTCAATTGTAACCACTAAGAACTATTCACACAAACCCCAGTATCACGGTTCAATATCACCAGTTTATTAGGTCATAAATCACATCATGGTTCGTAGAAAGGCTCTGCTCATCGGTATCAATTATTTTGGTTCCGACCATGAGCTCAATGGCTGCATCAACGACTCGGAGAACATTCGGAATTTCCTCGTCGAGGAGAGAGGCTTTTCTCCGAGCAGCCACGACATGGTCATGATGTTGGACATCCCTGAAAATGAGGGAACTCCATTCTACCCAACGGGAGCCAATATACTGGCCGCTATCAACTGGCTAGTAACTCGAAATCAACCTGGCGACATTCTCTGGTTGAGTTATTCTGGACATGGAGGTGAGTATGATCCTAGGACAAGATTGGGCTATTTCAAGCTAATATACCTGCCTAGGTCAGATTAGAAATGATGATGAAGATCGACCGTCGGGGTGAGTTAGGCCAGGATAAACAGAATATTTCGCGACTTCGATCCCTGATATAGGACAGTTTCGACGATACGATATGCCCCGTCGACTTCGGCGAGAACGGGCAAATCACGAGCGAGACAGTGAGCTCTTCGCAAATCCATCGTCCTGTCTCTTATCTCAAAACTAACCCGGTCCGTGAGTAGCTTCATCGAGCGATCGTCTCCCCAATGAACCCAGAGTGCCGTCTTACTATCCTTTTTGACTGCTGCCATTCCGGTTCTGCCTGCGAGTTGCCTTACGTCTACCGTCCTGACGAGGATGGCAATGTCAACATGGTCGACACGCTCAAGAAGGGCATCGGACTGATCCGTGCAGCGGAGGGGCTCTTCGAAGGTGGTTTCTCCATGTCTAAAGTAGACGACGCCAAGATGCTGCTCGGTGGCGCGACGGATTTCTTCAACGGTTTGCACCATCGTCGAGATCAAGAAGTCGACGAAGACGGACTGGTGCCAGAAACCTTTGAGGAGCACTGGGAAACCGAGGGCAAGGATGTCTGGATGTTTTCGGGGTGTGCGGACAACCAGACGTCCGCGGATACGTCTATCGCCGGTGCGCCGACCGGGGCGATGTCTTGGGCGTTTGTTAGGGCTTTAAGGGAGTACCCAGAGCAATCATATATTAACGTAAGCTCAAGTGTCGAATTCGGTACGACTGTCCGCTGATTATCTTCTAGATCCTTCAGAATACCAGGGAAGAACTTGCGCAGAAGTACTCCCAGGTTCCACAGCTGAGCTGTGGTGGCAGGTACGATTTAGACCAAGCATTAATTGTAAGTAAATCTGTACCTAGTTGGATAATCACCGAAACACTTTGTAAAATCATCGCTGACATGTTATAGCTGTGAGAAAGCCTGAAGTTCCCGCGAAACGATCGGCTAGCTCGAGCAAGCCTCATAGCAAAGGAGACGCATTCGCCAAACGAAAATTGAAAGGTGTAGAAAATAAGATCTAATGTTTTGGATCTGTACCATTTTAGTAACATAACTATAAGTATCTAGAATTAGTACCTATAGTAATATGAATTCTCGTTTCCATTTTACCCCTTTTCAATTGACACAAGCCTAAAGGTACCTGTATTTAGTCCCTCGATTATTAGATACAATACCTGGTAAATGGATCCAACAAGATTCCGTTCAATTTGCAACATATAAATAATGTAATCCCATGATGAAAAAAGAGTTCATGATGTATTTACCCCTTTGTACCTGGATTCCACGACTTGCTGAGTCATGCTCATGGAAAAGGGGCTGGTCGTACTAAGTACCTGTGATACTAAAATAGAAGACACGTGATCCCAACAACTGCAAAAGTGTGATTTGTGGGTCACACTTCACTGTTCGTTGTACCTTTTTAGGTACCTAGCCTAAGTTGAACTAACTGACTCTTCTTCCATCCCATCTCATCGCACATGATAAAACTAGACGTCTCTCCAGGGAACAACGACGGGAGAATCTTTAATCATATGTCTTTAACCCAATTTCAGAGCTATCAACTCATGCCGGAGACGCCTCGCTGATCCGAGTTTCGTTAAGCCTCATCTACAAACTATATACTATACCCCGAGCATTGCTGAGCTACCTGAGAAAATGAATAGAAAGGATTCTTCCAATATTCTAGGTCAGTTCATTCACTTCATTGAGTTATGTAGAGACAGCTGTGATCAGCAGTTTTGCTGTTACGCCTTGAATGCCATATTCGTTGAATGAAAAAGAAACATGCTTCATGGAACAAAGTGATGCGATCGGTAAAAGGGGGGTGCATGGCAGCATAGGCCAGTCTTGGATTTGATATACCTATTGTACCTATGGATTTTCGTTGCCCCGTGTCATCCCACGCAACTGTCGTTGCCTTGGGTACTTCTTGTCCGGGATAACAACGGATTCCGTGTAAGGAACTCTGTTTCTACGCGTCGCAAGTGCATATAAACATTGGTACCTTTCATTCACTTATTATTTTTCGTGATTCTACTTCCTCTGCAATCCGCTCCGACCTTGACCATGGACAATTGTGTCTGGCCATCCATCATGGATGCAGACAATTACTATATTCCCAAACTGGTCGAATACTTCAGCGAACCAGGCATCACCAAGGGTCTAGACCCAGACCAGAACAAAAGAACCAGGGCTTTACATGACGGAGACATTAGCTCAGAAACTTACCACAGCACCATCTTAGACCGTCACAACCGCACCATCGCGCAGATCCTAACGCGGTTCCGCAACGTCATCATGGCCGCCACGGCCCCCCTGCCGCAGACCGGCAACGCCATCGAGCACGCGGCGCTCAACCGCCTGACCATGGAGACGGAGTGCGCGGCATTAGTACGTATCCCATCACCCACATAAATACGTATTCGATCGACTAACCCCCGCCCCCAGATCTCCGAGGTCGAAGGCCTCCTCGCCATCAACCGCGAGATCAAGGCGCTCTGGATCCGAGGCGCGCTGCGCAAGCCGGGCGAGGAAGACGGCCGCGAGGCCGACCTCGACAAGAAGGCCGAGGGCGTCGCGCGCCTGTACGACCAGATCCTCGTCATGCGCGACCGGGCCATCCACCTGCAGGCCAAAGCCAAGGCGGGCGGCGGCAGTTCATAGGATGACGCGGCCGCCGACGACGAAGTGGAGGGCGAGATCGAGTTTGATTTCGAGTACGACGCGGTGGCGGAGGGCTTGGAGCTTGTTGAAGAGGCCGCCGACGCCGAGGAATTCGAGTACGACGCGGTGGAGGCGGGTCTCGAGTCTGTTGAAGAGGCCACCGGTGTGGATGTCGAGACCACGTTCGAGTACGACGCGATGAAGGAGGGCCTCGAGTTTGTTGAAGGCAGTGGTGATGCGCAGTGAGCATCCTTCCTCTGCGATGGGTGTGGACGGTTAGGGTGATTCGAAATGCCCCGTGGAGGACCCCGAGTCAATGGACTTCTTTGAGGCTATCAAGTTTATCCTGCTTTTGCAGGCTTTCTAACCTGAGGGGGAAAATCGGCGAGATTCATCCGGCTTACGAAGGAAAATTAGGGGTTGTAAGAATAATGGACTATGACTTCGGTAGACTACCTTAATGATTACCTTTTAGGTAGGACTACTAGCAAATGAATTCACGACCCTTTGATTTCATGAAATTCCATTCGTTTACTTTTAGATTTGTGATGCATATATTTGTGTTTCATGCAAATCCTATCGCCTTAAGCTGGTTCTTAGCTAGTGATGTAGACACGGAGCTATATTGTATGGGAAGTTGGGACGTCTAACCCTCGCCTCCTTCCGGATCATCCTCTTCCTCGTCTCCTAGCTCCTCTTTGAGTGCCTCCACAGTTCCAGTTTTTATCTGCGCTGCGTCTATTCCTCCAGCCGTGACCCAGAGGAAGTAGCCTAGCTTGTAGTTATCGATCTGGTGGAAGAACGTGTGAAACCTACAAGATGTTAGTGAAACCATATTCAATCCCCAGTGCTGGGAAGTAATAGGGATGACTTACGAATCCTCCTTCTCTTCCGACTCAAATATGTGGCGGTAAATCTGCGATTCCTTGAACTCTTGGATTTCCTTCTCGTAGTTACCGAAGTCGAGTGTAGGTAGGCCGTACTGATCTCTAGCGCGCTTGTTATAGCTCTCGAACACGGGCCTCTCTAATAGTAAGCCAAGGCTAGGCGCCTTAGGAATGCTGATTGGAGTAGGTCCGTAGCTCTCCTTAATACGAGAAAGGGGCGTGGCGCATCGGGTGACGAGGACTGCCATGCCGACCATCTTGCGAATTTGATGCATCATAAAGGACTGACCATGAACCTTGAGAGACAACCATTCCGTGTCATTGATCTGGATGGGTTCCGGGTTCACGATAAAGGATCGAATGGTCCGTTTTGACGAAGGGTCTAAAGGAGATTTTCGAATGGTATAATTGTGGAAGTTATGAGTACCAGTGTACTGATCTAATGCTTGTTGAAGCTGAGATATACGCTCTGGGGTGACTCGGTAGCGTCGCTTTGCGGCTACGTGAGCGGCCTTGAGCTGCTTGAGGGCACGATCCACCGGATGTATCTCTTTAGGTTTCTTCGCTTCCGGCTTCTTGGGAGGCTCATTCTGAGTCGTTGTGGTGTCTTCTAGTGCCGAGGCTAGCTCAGCCGTGACACTCGGTTCCTTCTCTGCATCATGCTGTACATAATCAGACGGCCCCGTTGGGTCACCTTCAGTTTTGCTCTCAAGAATCTCTTCCTTAGTTTCGGGTTGGCCGTTCGAAGATTTCTCATCCGATGACACGGGCTTCGTGGTCTCTCCTGTGGGGTTCGAATTAATGATATCGCTGTCCACCGCGTACATGCGTCGCATGACGGTCTCCCGCACATCAGGATCTAGGCTGTCCATTATAGGTTGAATGTCATTCCTCTGTACTTCCTCCCAATAGTCCTTTATTTCGGCTAATCGCTCTGCGTATTCTTTTTCGACACCATGCTCCTTGATAGATTCTAGAACATTCTTGCCCAGATAACTATCAGGATGAGGAGGTAACAGGCAGTAACTCGGCATCAGATATTCGTACCATCTCGAGTCGCAAGCTTGGTAGCAGCTGAAAGCATTGTTCGTCCGTTGAATACCCCACACTCGGATCTGCGGCGGCAAGTTGTCGTTGATCTTCTTCACTGTGTCCGGATCTTGGATGATTAGTTTCAGGGATATCATGTTTCCAGCGGCATGGACACCCTTGTCAGTTCTTGCGCATCGCACGAAGCTCGACTTTCTCAGGTCGTCAGCATTGGCTTTTGATATAGAATTTGCCGCAACCAAGGCAGCAAAGAGGTCGCCTTCAATTGTCTTCTCCTTATGGTTGATTTGCAGACCATGATATCCCGTCCCAGAATACCCAATCATAACGGCGACCTTGCGTTTTGGTCTACGCTCCTCGGCAGCGATTTCCTCCTCGGGGAACTGAATGCTCATGTAACTTGAAGACTCTCCATTATCCTCGAGTCTCCTGCGCTTTCGTTGTTGCCATCCTTTATCATCGCGATCGCGAGTATCCTTGGGTTCACGACTACCAGCTACCGTTAGCGGTTATTATTGGCTTATGGCCTTAGAACCGATTGTCTTATTTTGAAACCTACCTGTCCTTATCATTTCCAGGACCCTTGCGCTTGGAATCTTGATTACCCTTTCGGCGACCGTTGGAGTTGAGCTTTCTGTTCCCGTACTTATTTCGGTCTTCGCGACGGTTTGGCCCCGCAGCATCTGAATCTGCCGACGGCTCTGGCTTTGTGGATAGATCAGACGTGGGTTTAGACATAATGCCTTTAGATTCGGAGTTATGTTCGATACTGTTGGTCGGCGCATCGCGTGCGCTTTCTTCGGACACCATCTTGAAATAAGGTAGTGATGAAGACGATGAATTCGCATTGTCGAATTATTTGCGGTTCGAAAAAAAGTTCCCAGTTAAATTTTAGCTAAAGACTGGATCTAAAGAGGGACATTCCGTTATCGATATGATAATATATGGGTCCTGAGTAGGTACTAGGTATTTTCCAATTCAGACTAGTGTCATTATGTAATCTTCAATTCTACCCTTTTAATTGACATCCATCTATTCGCACAGGATTCGGACCCAAAACAAACCAAATTGAAGACGCACACATAATCGACAGAATACGATTGTACACTTGAAGAGTCTACGCCTATTGACTTTGAATCGATCGACTGGATACTGTAAGATAAGCTACCTAGGTACTCAACATGAGGGGAGAAAGGCAAAAGCAATGACAACCTACACCGTGGCTTAATATTACGAAGCCACCATTCTCCCATCAACTTCACCCATCGAAGACGATCTCAATGACCGAATCGTGGGCACCATCAGGCCTTATGATGTTCACTATACGGAACCTTTTGTCTGCAGCAGCTAGCAAAGTCTCCCAACCACTCCTACTGCGTTCTTTACCGTTGAAGCCAGCCATCATAAAGATATCCGCGCTCCTATGATTAGGTAATGTTAGGAATAAGAAGACCCAAGGGGAATCTATGGATATCTTTACTTGCCTCTGCATTTGATCCTTCGTGCGGTTATTGTCACTCAAGTTTGGAAGGACAACCTCGGAAAGCCAAATCTTGGTTCCCTTTTTAAGGGCTGGTACTAAGTTCTTCAAGATCTTGGCACCATATTTATCGCTCCAATCATGGAAGATGTGCCGGAAGATATATGCGTCCGCCTGGAGTGTCACTTTCTCAGTAAGAAAATTATAGCTTGCATACTCCAGCCTGCCCTCGAGGTCCTCGGGAACTTTGGCATCAGCGACGACCTCTGGAAGGTCTAATACAACGGCTTTCTTGACATGAGCGTGGCTCCGAAGTACTAACGACATTGAGGTCAGCGACTTCCTATCAACCAGCTTTGAATATAAGCCGTGATGATAGTTGATGGCTGGCAGATATCAAGTGGGTTGGGATGATGGGATGTTCTCACCTAGCTGACACACTTCACCACCAGCTCCACCAATGTCAACCACGGTCTCGGGGCACTTATTCTTGTCTGTCCATGGCAGATTGTCGACGAAAAAGGTCGATCGAAAGGCTAGAGACTTAGTTGACATACCCATGGCTGAACGAAAGCGGGCGACTCGTTTCTCGTCTTCGGCCATGTAGTCGAATAAAGTCTTGCTTGGCTCAGTAATCTCCTCCTTGCCAATCCCGCTCACTCTAATAGCCTTTTTTTCTCTAAAGGATAACACCGAAGCGGAGTGACCTGGTTCACCAGTGCCTGGGAATCGCCGAATACTCTCGACAATCTTGGAAGCGCCGGATAACTGGTCATCAATGAACAAACCTAGTAGGTCCTTTATTTGAGGGTTCGTGAGTGCGGATGACAAGGCGTTATGCCTGACAGACACATCTGGGGTAACTTCCTCGAACACGCGAAAAGCGACGGCGGCTTGGACTATCCGGCGTGTCTCATCTTCCGGGATCCCACAGCGCTGAGCAAGTTCCTTGTATGAGATTTCTCCTTCGGGCGAAATTGGGACATGCGAGGCAATGTCAAACTCATACAAGGTTTGGAAGATGGCTGTCAATGCGGGCTGTGATAAAGGTAAGTAATTGAACCAGAACATAGCAATATGTTTCATGACAACTTGTTAGGTGTGAATACATACGGTAGGGAATATTGACACCATGAGATAGCCCAATGGGCCTAACAGGCGAGCGCGTAACTCGTCGAGCGTCTCAAGGAGCTCACTCCGGGTAGTCTCCAGGGGAGGAGGCATATCAATCTGGGGTGGAGCTCCTAAAGCAAAGGAGAATTGAGCTCCAGGGGATCCTTTCAAGCCATCCTCAATGGTTCGCGAGTTGCGTTCGATAATCGACGCAAGCTCAGAAATAGATCTCAGGGGTGCCATCGTGACGGATAGGAACTTAAGTTGCAAGTACGAGGTGAGCAAAGAATGTAGGGGACGTAAATATCAAGTTGTGAAGATGAAAACGAAGATATGGAATTTCATCTCGAGTTATTCATTGAATTATAAGACTTTAAGTAGCCGTCTTCAATCACATAATGAGCATTCCCGGCTAGGGCCGATTCCCGAGTAAATTGCCGAGCCCGAAAACCTCACGTAGGCCCGGAGGATGGGTCGGAATTAGTCATCTAACTTACCTAGGGGTGAGCACCAAACTCTACAATTTCAATTGGGAAATTATGTAAAACCTGATTTCATATTAATACTGCTTATACTATCACCTTTTTGAAATAAGAAGCTCAGTCACGCCAATAATATTGTTTAATATTACTATGAAAGGTCGTCTAGTCTTGTCAGAGTCTAGCGTGGTGTATTGTTGTCAGGAGTTCTTGACCATCGTCGTCTCCAATACACTCTGAGTCATACTTTAATTGATGGTAGGCTTCATGGTATTCACCTACACGAATGTGCATGATTCCTTCGAATCCTCTGCCACGCATATCTTCGCCGAAACTGCATGTAATATGACTAATAGCTCCAAACGGCCATATTAGGTATATACCAATCCTTAGGAATACCTCACGGAGCTCCAGTGAACCCTGTTTGGGGTGACAGTATCGTTTCCGATTAATATATGAAACGCACCTTTAGTCCTTCCCAGTTTAATAGGTATATCGGAAGTCAGGCCGATACTCCTATTTTCGTATATTAGCTTCCATTTTACTTGAAAGGGTATGGGTAATCTTACATCCGTTTTCTCCAACTGTTTTTCTCCTCGGTCCGCCTTCTTGTTGTCGAAATAGAATGATATATCTACAGCGCATACAATCAGGATCCCCAATAGACAACACGCAATACAAGCGAATAATCCGGGCTTATAGCCATTAGCAGCGTCTTGTGATCTGGTAACTCGTTAGTACGAGTCATGACGTATATTATCCCTAGAGTAATCCCTTACCTAAACACCAGGCTGCCAGCAATGCCACCAATACTAGCGAACACGACCCAAAGTGCGCTAGAGAACGCCCTCTTCCATTGGCCACGGATGTTATTAGCTTGGTACGAGAGAGACCCTGGAATGTTTGCATTTGCACCCGCCGTCATGAGGAAAGCCCCAAAATAGCGGACCTTACTGTCGGGATGCCATCCAAGGATGGGCAAGCCAATAAGGGCGACGATAAAGTTGGTGATAACAATAGGTCCACGTATGTGGTAACGATCTCCAATCCAGCCCATCATGTACATATAAAGACCCGCGAAGGCATAGGGAGGAGCAACAAGGCATTGAGATTCTCCAATAGAGAAGCCCAAACTCGTGCGAAGAATGAGTGGGAAGAAGAATCCCAGGGAATAAGTGAGAGTGTTGGTGCAGAAAGCAATCAATCCATAACACCTACGGAAATGTCAGTTTCCGGAAGGATATGGATATTATCATTGGATATCTGTCATGCAAGGAATCCCCTTTTGTTCGTTGGAAAACTTACCAGACTCTCACGTCAAGGCCGCCCCTCAACCAGAGGCCTAAATTAAATTTCGGGAGTCCAGCATCGCCACGGTCAGCGTTGACTCGTCGGATAATCCATGCGCGTTCCCTCTCGTTCAGGAAACGCCACGTCTTGCGTTTTCCGTCAGGGAAGTCGACTAGAAGCCAGTAGCCTAGGAAGGCCAGGACGCAAGTAATAAGTCCTATGCCGATGCTAATTAGTATGTGAGATATTTCATCATAAGCCATCGTCTTGCCTTACCTTCGATAATAAAAATCCATCGCCAAGCGCTGATTCCCGCAACACCATCCATGTGGATTATGCCGAATGCGAGGATTCCACTGTAGTACCTTAGTTAGCAATTTCTGTTATAGATTGGGAAATAGACAGCTGTAATTCTGCAGTTGATAAAGACGTACGAGCAAGCAGAGGCAACGCAACCGAGGAGGTAAAACACCGAGTATCTTCGACCAACCTCATCTAGTTTTCATTAGTTATGTCCGTCATCTTATGACTAGATGAGGCGAAGTGGTCTTATCTTACACCGTGTAAACCAGGTTGACCTATATCACATATCAGTATCAAACGTACCATTTGAAACAGTAGATTCAAGAAAGCTTACAATAAATACACGCAGCCGGGGAAATATCCAGCCTCAAAGGCACCGAGGACGAGTCGTAGGCCCAGGAGAACTTGATACGATGGGCTAAACCCAAATCCAATCACTACGACATCAGATATCAGTAATTGCTTTAGGCAAAATGTTTGAAGATCTTAGGAATGTCTCGGGAGCGATGACTTGTTCAACATGGTCAAGAAAATATGACGTATGAGACAGGCCAAAGAAAAGGGGGGAAAGTGACTCGATGTTACATACTGACTACACCCCATGCCAAGATGAGTGAGGGAAGGTAGATGCGAGGGCCAATTTTGCGGATGATGATGGTCGAAGGTGGTTGAAATATTATATAAGTGATGAAGAAGACAAGTGTAACAACCGACTGATTGCGATTAGTGAAGGAACATAGCATCGCCACGAATTAGGTCTTACATAGCGCTCGCCGACGAGGTCTAAGTCCTCTAGCATTCCAGAAACAGCACCGGCAGACAGGTTCGTTCGATCCATCAGACTAATACAATAAAGGACTCCGACCATGACAACCAATCGACGGTCGATTCGCCGTAGAATCCTCTTCCCTTCCTTCTCGTCAAATTCCTCTTCCACATTCTCAGTGGATTCGGTTTTTTGTCGTTCGACTTGCTCGACGTCGGGTTCGGCCTTCTCTTGATCACGATCCATGATGGAAGATGTTTTGTTACTGCTTGGGTCTAGTAAATGAACAAGCCGGGTACCAGGGTTCTTTTATAATCTCAAGTGACTAAAAGGGGGTGTACATTTGCGCCAGGGGGGAATGATTCACGCGAAGACATTGGGGAATGAGGGGCTGACTGGGATCTTTTGATGGCGGGAGGGCGGTCGCGTTGGGCGTATACCATGAGGATTATACCAATGTCTTACTTCAGAATGACCTTTCGAGTCAATTCGGCCGATTGGTATCAAAGAATCAAGCTCTTAGTCCTTAGCTACCCCAGCTTACGTGGAATTAGACTAACTCCTGCTCGTCGAAAGAGCTGAGCTTGAACTTACTCGTTTGATTTAACCTCTTTTGCCCATTCCTGAGCTCGAACAAAGATTAAGCCACATGGCTTGCGGGAGAAGAAAAAAGCAAACATGATCAACGATCTGACTTGAATTCCGCTGCCCGAGCACCGACATCTCCGACATGGCTTTCTGAGATTACAACTAAATTAAGATAATACAGAGAGTCAGGTGCCGCTGTAACCGCCCAAGTAGGTATGCTGGGACTTTTCGAAGTGATACAAAGCCTAAAACCAACAAAGAAATGCAGATTCAGAGAAGTTATGTCGAGGACATAGGTTGGCGCTTATTCCTATGAGTTTAGTGGTGTCGTGTCCCCTAAACTAGGTGGTTATTTAGCTACCAGGTAGGTAATATTGACAACACCCACTGACCACCAAGACAGACCAATTTTCAGAGAGCTAACCGAGATTTCTACGCGCAGCTTAATCCTGTGGTAATTAGATACTAATATCAGATTCATATAGCGCTCAGCACCAACTTGGCTGCCGAACTAAACTATCCCCCTTATTATCCCCCTGCTTATACAAGACCTGTGCTATACCTACTTAGGTAGGTACTTAATCGTTGTACCGATGAATGCCTATCTATAGTGGCGTCGTCTAGACCGCCTCAGATTCCTTTCAAGGTAGATATCCTTTAACCGATGGCTCTCCTCCATCATTCTTGATCTTGACGTCACGTTGGCGAATTTAGAAGGTTGGGGTACAGCCAGCTAGCGGCATTGGAGGCCTGGAACGCGGGGAAGCATGTGGTAAATCACTTGGCTATACCCTATCGAGTTATCAGCCGGCGCCGTAGTCATGATCAGGTTTAGGGGATGCGGGGTGACCCGTTACTTAAGATGATAATTAGTCGAGAAAAGACCGAGGCCTCTTTGTGTCTACTATCTAGGTAGGGTATCCATGTATATTCATGAGAAACCTCATTCTAGGAGTGCTCGTTATTTGAAGTATGAGGGTCATGTGTTCAATCAAAAGTGAACGTAAAAGTCGAGATTCAGTTGGAGACTCAGTCCTAAAAAGCCGTATAATATATCTATATATAGGTAGGTAGGCAATGGATATGATCATCCGCAAGTTAGTGGTGTTGCATTAAAATCCAGAAACCTGGGACGAGTTTACCAGGTACCTACCATATTGATTTCTTCAACTCCAACTTTCGGTACATTCGGCCGGCTACGTCGTGTTCGTCAGCAGGAATAATCATACCTACTTCTAAGTATCCCACCAAAACGAGACACAAGTAAGACACATAAAAAGCATTGATGAAGAGATTTCTAAAGTTTTCCCCTTTATGCATTCCGCACTCAACGTAGTACTAGTCCCCTGATAGGTACAAATATGTCAGTAATGTATCAAGTGCTTACACTATGTGTCCTGAGACATAGGAGACCATACGAGTGAAGTTTATGTCGGTAGATAGAAGCAAACTTACCTTTGTGGCATTTGTGGCATTGTTCGAGTGCAAGTCCGACCAAAGTTGAAAGGGTGAGAATGGTCCTGGCACTTCATTCGGCTCCAGATGATCGCACCAAGTGAATAACCTCATAAAACGATTGTTCTATTGAAGACCTTACCTATAGAGAGAATATGACTTACTTATCGAGGACGAGACCGAGTGTAGCGCCTGTGAATTCTTTCTGGCTGTTGGGGCGAAATGTAACGAACTTCTCACAGTCTGTTTGGCATCGGGTTTCGAGGGGCTGTTTCTTGGTGTTAGGGTTAGGGTTATGCCTTACCCCTAGCTACCTGCCACCAGAGCAAGTAATAGAAATATCATCGAGTCACTTAGAAATAAGCTGATTGCATTCCCTCCGCTTATTCCAGAGTAGACGACTCGTGATGCCCACCTATTTCTAGAATAGACGTTGAATCGATGACTGCTCTCGCTACTAGGTAGGGGTACATAACCCACAGTAGATGTTTTCATTGTATAACCCAGCTATCACCTTGCCTCCGACCCTGTAAACTAAAGGCTAGATAGATCTATGCCTGTTGATTCTTATAGGTAATAATTGTTTATGAACTATTTTCGGTGAGCTGGTCGTATTTGAGTAGATACAAATATGCTGTACCGAAGCAATGGCCTGAAAACTCTAAAGGGGTTGTTCAGTAACAACTTTCTTGTCAGAACTCGCTGTCACTGTTCATCCGTACATTATCATTATATAATTCAGAAAGTGACCATACCTTTTTGAGAAGAGGGCATCAAGCATCAAGCTAATCACAAACAGCCTACATTACAATTCAGTAGGCCAAAAACCGAAGACTCGAAAATCCCTGAACGAACCATCTTTGCAACAAGATCATTCTCGCATCTTACCCACCATTGTTACGACTTCGCTAACTTATCTTTAGGTCTCCAACATTTCGAATTCTCAACGAGTCCCAAACTCATTTTCGCGAACACAGGTCATAATGTCTCGATACGCGCACCTCGACACCGACGCCGAGCGTCTCCCAGAGGGAATGACCTTGATCGGATACGACTCGGACGACCAGTCGTACACGTACCGCGACACTGACGGCAGCATCTGGAAGAGCGCACCTGGCACGCGATACGGGAAGTTGACGTGCATCTCTGGACCAGCGCAGCCATCGTTCTCAGACTGGTACCACGACCGCAAGGTAAGGTCACCATCCCCACCCGCCAAGGACAAGAAGTCGACAGCTTCAAAGGTAGCCGATTCCTTGAAGGAAGCGACGCTTCTCGCAACGGCATTCGTGCTACGCAAGCCGAAGGACTTGCTTGAGCGCAGCGGGTCGCAGTCAAGCCGCAAGAAGAAGAACTTGCTCGAGCGCATCGGGTCGCAATCAAGCCGCATGAAGAAGGAATTACTCGAGCGCAGCGGGTCACAATCAAGCCACAAGAAGAGCAAGGACGATGAAGAGTCGGGCAACGTCCCGGGGATGTAAAGGTCCAGAGCTGAGAGCGCATTGTGAGCCTTAAATGGGAGAGGGGTGTCATTCTAAGGGGCGTTTAGGAGTGAAGTGTAAGCTTTATCAAAGGAGTTGTGAGTTTTCAACAGATTGGGTAGGTTATTTATCTACCTTAAGTCGGCATTTCTCGATCGGTATCCAACAAAGTGAGGATATCATAAGATTGACCTTGTCAATTTTAGTAAGAGAACAAAGCGGACGTTTGTTAATAGTTTCTCTTGTTGTTTTAGATCTCCTTAATAAACATAATGAAACCACCGAACAGTACATCTATTTTTCTGTGACTTGCCCAAACAATGTGTCTTATTCTCTTAATTCGTAGGTTATAACGGTTTGATTAATCATTCTACTATCTGCTGGACTAGAAAGATGGTAGCCCTGATCCATCCTTGATTTTGAGTAATTTGGTCGCTTATGTTATCGTGATGACTCAGTCGCAACTAAGTCCTTCCAAGTAACCCCTATATCTAGGACCAGAAATGTCCCCTGGACTAGGTACCTAAGTAATTGTAACCACATAGACCACGACATATATGCATATTCCAACCAACAACCAGCGAGGACTTTAGAGTATGTGTGGTGTCCTAGGTAGGTTAGCGATAATTAGGGCTGGTGGGATACCAGACTTCGGTCTTCTACATGTTGACTACTTCCAACTCACCTTGAAACATCGTACAGTGACTGTGGTGTGGTGGTATCCCAACTCGACTGGCTTCTGTTAATTATAACTATATATAAAAATCTTACTACAACTTTCAACGTAGACTCGGGCTATGTATTGCGATAAACAGACGACCATCGAGAGAGCCTCTTCCCAGCAGACCGAAACAGCAAAGCGACGAGTCATCTGTTGTCTCTCTCATCCCGTTCTATGACACGGAACTCCAGGCTACAACCGACAGGCTTAGCCCCGCTGACAGAATGTGCTCCCACAAGGTCTGTTTTTACCAACACTGCCGCCACCTCTCTGTAGACGGCAATGTCTTGTGCGGACCGGCACGAGCTGGAGGGCGACCTTGCACTCGGTCAGCCTGGGGCGATGTCTACGACGGAACGCGGCCTGGTTGCTGTCCATCGTGCCTCAGCAACATACCAACGCCCCCAGACACCCCGGGCCTGGATGAGGTGGTTGATTAACAAAGAGGAGCATACAAACTATAGCTGCGAGCGAGTTTCTTTGATCTTAATGTCTATCAACCGTCTATTAACAACAACTCTATCGTAATTATCAATGTCTATCATTATTCATAAAGCATATCGTCATCAAACGTTCTATCATGAGCCTAGGTTCTGTTCCCAATAGACCAGCGTAAGAGGGGTCTTGCGTAGTCCTAAAAGTCATAATTCCAAAGCTGCAATAACCGCATATACCCAGCCCCTTCGCACATCTCATCGCAACAGGTACTCGCCGGTCAGTACGTATACCTAAAGCCCTCGACTCCCTCAATGATTATCTTCCCCGCCGCCGCTTTCCTATTCGCGAAGAGGAAGTAGACGGAGAAAGCGGCCACGATGGCGATAATGAGGATATGCGACCCGACGGACACCCACACGGCGGTCAGGTAATGCGGCGCCTCCTGGGACCTGACGATGAAACTGCCAGCGATGCCGCCGGCGCCGTTCATCGCCGTCACGGCGGCGGCCGTGAACGCGCGCTTCCATTGGCCGGCGATGTTGTTAGTCTGGTAGGCGCTCAGGGCGGCCCAGTTGCTGACGTAAGCGCCGGTGGCGAGGTACGTTCCGACGTAGCGCACGGCGACCTGCTCGGAGAAGCCGAGCATGCAGAAGCCGACGATGAGGGTGATGCAATTGAATATGATGACCGGGCCCCGGAGCCGGTACCGGTCGCCGATCACGGAAGACAGGAGCACCGGGATCACGGCGTAGTAGTACGGCGGTGCGGAGAGGAGGATCGACTGGTTCTCGTCGAAACCCATCCCGCTCTGCAGGATGATTGGGAGGAAGTAAGACAGCGCGGTCGAGACTAGATTGAGCAGGAAGAACATGCAGGCGAAGCCGTAGACCTTAGGGTCCTTGGCGTGAATGAAAACTTTCCCCCAGGAAAACGGATCCGGCTTGACGTCTTGGCGGTCCGCATTGATCCGGGCCACGGCGAGGTCCTGCTCCTCGGGCGTGAGGAAATAGAAAGATCGGTGCGCCTCCTCTGGGAAGTCGACGATCCAGAAGTATGTCATTAGCGCAATGACCATCGAGATCAAGCCCTGTACTAAGAACATGTACCGCCAGCCGGCGATTCCCCCTTTACCATTCAGTTGGTTAAGACCGTAGTTGACAATACTGCCTGTGGCGAGAATTACGACCTCACCAGTCTGTAGGAAGGCGAATCGCGTCTGTTGTTCTTTTCTCGGGTACCAAGTTGAGATTAGGTAGGTCAAGCCCGGGTAAATGCCACTCATAGATATGCCGAGAAGCACCCGTAGTGCAATCATCTGCTGCCATGTCTGGATGAATGCAGTACACATTGTCAAGAGACCGAAGCAGAATGTGATGGTAGAAAACCATAGTCGCGGACCGAAGGTGCGCACTGCGATCGTTGAGGGCAGCTGGAAGGCAATGCTTGATATGGTGAAGATGAATATGGCAACACTGAACCGGTTGCCTGTCAACTGCAGATCAACCGGCATGGAAGTCACCGATGCGGAGCTGATGACCCCAGAGTCGAGTAAGTTGAGCGAACATAGTATGCCGGCGATAGTACATAGTCGTAAGTCGACTTTGAGCCTGAGGCGTTGCTCCATTGCACGGCGCGTCTCGGGAGTTTCTGAGGCATTTCCGTCGGTGTTCAAGACCTCGATATCAACTTCCTCATCTTCCTCCCCGGTAAAGATACGCTCTGAAACGGCATCCCCGTCTCCGATAACTTTTGAAGGTGATTTGTCCCTCCGCGAACCATCGAACTGGGGAGTTGGAAATACAGCCATCGCCTAACCCTTGGGACAGTTAATTCAGCGCAGTGGGTGAGTTCAGCATGAAACCGCCGATGAAGGAGCTTCGACTTCTTATCAAAGACTTCATGTGAAAAGGTATTTCAAATGTATACTAAGCGAAAGTGGGGGCTTTGTTATTATCTTACCAATCAAAGCCCGTTCTTCTCATTAATATTTAGCCACCCGGACGGAGTAAAGGTTCCAAAGTTACTGTAACCCTTGGGCAGTGGTGAATCATTTCGGTAATAAACAGGGGGTTGCATCTGGAACCCGGGATACACATTCGTCATCTTCCACATCTTCCACACGATTCGATTCTAGTTATCTCACAATTCTCTCTGATGGTAGTGGGACTAGATACTGAGAAGCTGAAGGGTTCATCTGCTGATTCCGGGGGTCTGAGATGGTGGTTTATTAGTATTGTAGTTTGTAGCTTGGATGCCCAATAGGTAATCTCTTAGTGTAACTACCGATATGCGCCACAAAGCTGTAAACCGGCCTAATTTGGTCATCATGGCTTTAAAATAGGTAGGATCTGTTTGTTAGCTGGCTATAATCAGCAAAAGTTACACAACAGAGAGCGGGATGAGACACCGGGTGCGACCTATTCAATTGAAACATCATTGAGTAACATGACTGACGTCTCCGTGATAAATTACACCCATAATGTCGAGTTGGCGAAAGGGTCGCTATGATTGTTGGATGGCATCGTCTCATTCCAAATACTCGGGTTCCGGTAAGGTTCCAACCTCCAAGTATAACAACCTAACCACTGTAATTGATGAAGAAAGGGAGTGACTGGGTTCGCACAGCCATTTTCGACGTTTTAAAACAAGTCCAACATAGAAACTTATGATTTTCACATCCATCATTCAGATTACCTTGCATGTCGCCTCATCGTAGAGCGCCTTCGATTTTTCAGGGAGGAAAGACGCTATGGGCCATGGTAGCGTACTTGAAAAGTATCCATTTTGTAGACGGCCACCAGAGGAATAAAATTCGGCAGTGTTAGGAGGCTACTCCAGCAGCACATTCAGGATCCTGGATACGCCGATGAATAAAGTTGATCAGATGAAAAAGAATCCTTAAAATTTGAACTTGTAATTAGTTATTAATAACCCTGGCCGAACTATTAGGCAGAGTTGAAACTCTGTACGGAATTGCGATCCATATGAGTTAGCGAGATGCCCTCTCATTTTCGCGATGCCCTTGGTGTGCTCTCGACTCGATACATCCGCATTGCTCATCTGCGTATGTATAATCCGCCTCTGCCATGAGCTTGATCTTTCACTTCGGCGCTGGCAGTGCGAACTCCAGCTAAGTGCAGGGGTACACTGTCAACGCGCCTCTGTACCTGAGATCTTACGTCGATGTATCTATCTTCGATCGACTTAGCACTTTGTTCCGTCTTAACTCTACGCATAATCATCTCGCACTGCCAATTCTCGCGGTTCAAACTTGCGACTGCCGTGTTGATATCTCGCGTGATAGTGGCGCTGATCGCGGCAGGCGTGGGCTGGGTGGATCTTAGGTATGCCATCACGACGACCTTGAGATCCGCGTTAAAAAATGTGGCGCCGCCAAAGTCGTGAATAATATGAACGGTGACAATGTTCTTAGCAACAACTCGAGGTGGCGCGTAGGGTGAAGGGCCCACAGTGATGATTGATGCATGCCAATTATATGAAACGCCTTCAATTCCTTTCCTGGGTTGAACTTCAGCCCAGCCAATGTAGACGCCGCTGAGACGTAGGAGTAATTCGCTCGGTACACCAGAAAGGTTCGCTGTGGGTATACCGATTTCAGCTTTGCTTCGACCAGTTCCTTCAACGACTTTCCCAGTAAATCGCATTGGGAATGGCTTCTCAGGTCCACTGTCGGCACCGATAATCTGAGGCGGTGCTTCTAAAACCCCCTCTGTTTGAGTCGACTCGTATGTAGCATCCCTTTCTTCATCGTACTTCTCTTCTAGGGTTTCATAGGCCATTGTCCCAGCTTCCTGTGCGACGAATCCTGGAGCGTATTGCTCCAGGTGACTTGTTATAGCATCCCGAGTAGGCCCGACGAATCTTTCTACAGTATTTTGTCCCACCACAGACGCCACCTTCAATCCGATTTCGAGGGGCATGGTTGTTAAGCTGGCCCCGCGCAATACGCTTACATCGGACGACGTACTTGCTATGCGGAAAATAGGCGAGGGGCAAAGCGTCTTCTTTGCCCCTTCACCTGTACACATAACAATGCGCAAATAGCCATCTTCTGCCGAAGCAGGAATTCTAATCACGCAAGTCTCGCGGGGAGTATGTCTGGATAAACTTCTATGAGACGAGGCTTTCTTTAAGAACTTTTTGATGTCCCTCTGCCAAGCTCGTTCATCCAATTGAGGAACGTCGGAGGGTTTGGCTTCGAACGATGGCGTTACATCAATCCAATTCCATTGTGTGCGTAGCAAACTACTCGCAGCCATGCCCATGTTCCCAGAGAAGCCTTTTCGTTGTAACCAGAACGAACGATTAATAGGCAATGGTTCGTCTGCGAAGACGGTGATGGCAATACTCGTGGATGGTCCTCGGTAAAAGACCACTCCAGCAGAGTGCCGAAGTATACTGTAATGCTTTGTGGATTCAAACGGATGTGAGATTAGCCCACCAGCGAAGTAGATTGTCTCGTCAATAGCCGCTTTCCATTTTGAATGATTGGGACTAGGATTGGGGACTTCAGGTGTTGAAACATTTGAGTCGAGTGAGATTTCCGAAGGGCTGGTTACAAGAGGAATGGGAATATGCCTCGGAGGGAGGGGAGGATGTACATCTAAAGCCAACTCTTTAGTCTCAACGGGTAGCACATGGTCTTGGTGAATACTGGGTGGCTCTAAGTAGTAGTCGTCAATGAGACTATCAAGAGCATTGTTGGCGACGTAGTTGACATCCTTAACATCTCTAGCATCCTTGAGTGGTGGATGCAAATGTGCTAATGGGACTGGCACTGGCTTCCGTCTGATGATTTTAGTAGAATGTTGATCCATTACGTCGCTGGAATAATACTGCTAGTTACTCAGCGAGCAAGTGAAGACTTCGTCATTATGAATGAAATGTTAAAGAGTGGATATGATTAAGAATAGATATATGGATAAGTAAAGTAGCTTCGAAATTAGTAATTAGAAAGTTAAGGACAAAGAGAATAAATAAGTTGACTGAAAGTGAAACAAGATGAAGAATTATATCAAAACTGTGAATAGAAGGATATAAGAATGAATTCGCAAAGCATGTACGGCATTCTCGGATGAAACAGACTTCGTACATTTAATTCTTGTACGAACATAATCAGGGGCTGTTATCGAAGCTCATCATTGGAAGTTTGCTTGGCGGGCCGCGATAACTCAATAGCTAAATACCTGTGCACGGTGGGCCCATCCCCAAACTGAATCATGTGGAGACAACCAATCGGCAATCTGGGGTCTGATTTGTCGATCCAGAGCTTCAAGGATGTGTTGCTGCCATAGGCCCATAGCAGCATAAGTACCCGCAGAAGTTAAACGGAACCTACCACCTAAGAATCTGTACCACCTACTACGCTGCTAATGCTACAGCGCGGGCTCCATGCCTTAACTCAAAAACCTTTTAGCTTCCCACCTTCGACACCTTCTTAAGCTTCCAAGGTTCTAATAATTTTTATTCATTTAGAGCTTTGTCTTTGTCTAATCTTTTTCTCAATTGTTAGAATGTAGATATTTCGTCTGGGCATCAGCTCGATAGCTGTTTCACGATCTTAAGTCGAGCATCTCAACGAGCATCTAAATTATAACATCATTCAACATGGCGTCTAACACCAGTCTAACCTCATCTGCGTCCACGTCCGTATCGCGATCTGCTTCTCAGCGTGGCACCCTCGACTCTATGCACTCAATATCCGTCGAGACCCTCGTACAGTATCTTCTTGATGCCAAACGCTCGCTTTCTTCGATAGACCTTGTCATACGCGCCAATAATCTTGTCCACTCAGCGCGACAAGCTCACGAAGAGTCTGTCATTCTCGCCGCGCAGTCGCAGTTCATCCGCCAGGGTATAAGCGAGCAGGTCCGCCTACTATATCGTCTAAGACGAGGTATGAATAGGACATACGATCTCGGAAAGCGCGAGTTCAAGCAAATCATCAAGACCTTGGACGCAGCCAATAGTCGGCTCCAGGATACTATGAACGCCTTGCGAGATCGAACCGTAGACAGTACTTTTAGGCCAAGGGGTGAGGAGAAAAAAACTCTCATGGACTTTGTAGATGAATTGCAAGTCGACGGAATAAGGAATGATTTGAAGGAAAATATCCAGGCTTTGCAGGTCTGTCCGCTCCGCCTCACCCCAAGTTCATGTTCTCTGCTAATGCACATTACTGTCATAGAACACCCAGAAATCATTCGATGGTGATCTACTACGTTTCGATACCGACATGCGCTTGCTCCAAAAGACTATGACTGCCTCACCTTCTCCCCCGTCGCCATCGGCTTCATCTACAGAACCATCCGTACCTCGATTTCTCTCCTCTATGATCGAGCACTCACACGCCATGGCCGAACTCCTCTCGTCCCTAACGAAGCACTTCGACTTGTGCGTGACCGCGGTGAGGACGACAGAAGGTGGGGCAGCATTAGCTAGGATCAAAGCTGCCGAAGCAACAAATTCTCAGGGCGGGGAGGATATGTCGATATCCGGTGTCATCGCAGAGCAAGAATCTCACAGGCCAGATTACGATCCGATTTCCCTTGAGGATCGCCGCGGAATGCTTGAAGTCGTTGTACAGGACGCTTCAGAAGTCGAAGATGTAGTTGGAGAGCTCAACTTACGTCTACAGTCCATGGAAGCAGACTTCGTTGTAATTGACGAGCAAACAAATCAAGTGAAGAAGGCCTACATTTCAACTCTCGATGCGTTCGGGGTATTAGAAGACATCGGATCGCGACTTCAGAGCTACATCTTGGCCGAATCGGAGTTCCGCGAAAGATGGAATGGGGAACACCAGGCGATACAGGATAAGATGAGCGAAATGGACGAGTTGCGAGTCTTCTACGAGAGCTATTCGAACTCATACGATGGATTGATACTTGAAGTTGAGAGGCGAAAGTCATTGGAGGAGAAAGTGTCGAGCATATGGAGAAAGGCAAAGGAAAGTGTTGACAAACTTATCGAAGGCGATCGCAAGGAACGGGAACTGTTCCGGCACGAAGTCGCGGAATACCTCCCTACCGACCTCTGGCCGAGTATGGATGATGCTATGGTTAGGTGGGAGGTTGTCCCCGCTCGAGACGACAGACCTGCTATTACTCCAACGCTCGGGAGAAGCATGGTCGATGCTGCACCACCGAGAATCGAGCGAACATCAGATCAACGATGAGCATATTCCAGGTAGCCTAGGTGTATTTCTTTTTTTTTCTTTTCCATTTTCGGCGTTTGGGGGCTATTTTGGGTAAGGCCAGGCAGGATGTAACGGGATCACATGAGTGAGGTCTCTTGGGCGGCGTTCTGAGCTACATATCTGCTTCTACATACCACCTAATTCTGCAGGTGATGGCCAAAGTTGGCAATACTCAATTCTCAATTTTGACCTTTTTGGATTTATGACTCGAGTGCTTCTTTGATCTTTTTGTAGGCCTCCCTGATCTTTGAGTTGTCTACCTTCGCTAGCTACTTATTAGTCGCTTGCTACGGGGTCATCTACGCATACGCGTCTTGCGAGACCTGACCCAAGAGTGTAAGCCACTCGCCGGTGATGCCAACCCTCGAGGATAGGGACGAACTGTCTGCTCGGTGTAGCGCTTCAGGGCATCGTTGATCTGAGCCAAATAACAGTACTCGAGCGTGGCACATATATTTTGCGAAAGAGTCGACCCATCCTTGTCTCAAGGATGGATCCTCCGGATCTATGAAATCATCTACCGCCTCACCAACTTGCTACCTAACGATATGAAGATAGCGTCATGAATAGCATACTGGGCCAATCAGCTACTGCAATAGTATAGCCTCGGTGCTTCTACATAGCCATAGACGAAACAGGGGATGACATTCCCGGTGGGCGATGTCTGGTTTATATCAATTATTTCACAATATGTAACTTAACTGCTTTTGGACTGCATCGGTTGCTCCGTGTGCTCAATACAGCCACTTTTGTTTTTTATATGGCTAAGATATCTAGGTACGCAATAGCAACAGCAAATTTGAAAGGCACTGGGCCACATTATTTTGGACGTCCATTATGATATTTCATTAACCAAAGTCAATCTAACAATTTCTATCGTTACAAGTGCCCGAGATACAAAAGGAAATCCATTACTACCAAGTCCAGGACTTCAAGACAAGGGGTATCGGTATGCCACCAATACGCCGAATAATGCTGATGACGCCGTACCAGTAAACCAGAAACCATATGATGCAACGTCCCGCGGGGATGCAGAAGCGTACCACGTAACAATACACTTCAACGCGAACGGCGAGCTCAAATAGCCACACGGCCACGAGCACACAGCCGTCTTTCGCCTCGGATACACCGGCGCGCCCGGGGTGCTGGGGGTATACGAGGGCCAATCCGCGCAGCGAAACGCTGCGAGTTCCAGGTCGAGATCCGAGGGCGTTCGGAGATCTCATCTGCGGACCTGCTACGAGCCGTCACCCAGCACTATCCAGGCCTCGCCGGTGGTGGAGGCGGCGTCCTCCACGGGGGCATCGCCGTCGGTGGTGCTTAGAACATCGGCGTCTTCCAATAACGCCCAGTCCTGAGCGTCTTCCTCCTCGTCTGTTTCTACGTCGGCAGTCAAGTCGGGGTAATCAGTCGCCGCTGGGGCTGACGGGTCGAATGAATGATCAGAGCTCTCTGGGAGCTCGGGTATGGTTGAGAGGGCTGCTGCGTCTCGGTATGCTCGCGCGGCGGTGGCGTTGCTCTTGTGGTGCTCTTGGGGTGTTGCGGCGGCGTCGTCCGCAGGTGGGGTGAGCAGCGCTAATTCAGGGGCCAAGTAATGCTGAATGTCGGAGTCCGAGCCTAGCGAGGCGAACGAGAGGTCGAGGTGCAGGTAAGACGTGTCACGGCGCTGCTTCCTAGGTCGCTTCGCCGGGCGGATGGAAAACACGGGCTCCGAGTGGACGATGGTGTCCAAGCTAAACTGGGAGCCGCGCGTGTGCTCGTCATCGTACAAGAGGCCGAGCTTGTATAGTTCCGAGTCGTCGTCGACCGCGTCGGAATGGTACAGCTGGACGGGCTCGCGGAAGGCTTCTTGGCGCTCGAGTCTGGGCTTCTTCGGACGGCGGTCGCTAGGCAGCACGACTGTAGGATCGGCTGCTAGGCGGCGGCCGTCCTCGTCGTCGTTGCCCCATGCCGGATAGGAAGAGCGCGGCTTACGCTGCCGGACGATCCGGTTTACATGGGTTTTACTAATCCGAGTAGCTCGGCTGACTCGACCGCTCCTAAACGCTTGCTGGTGACTTGCGTCTTGGCCCGGGAGATCTCGTTGTTTGGGAAAGGTAGGACCTAGGCCAGGCAAATGGCGCTGGAAATGCTGGGGAGCAGGGAGAAATGAAACTGTTGTCATGAGGGGCGGTTTTATAGGTAATTTTCTATAGAATGGTTTGTCGTAATACAGTGGATGAGAACACGTAAAGCAGAAGTAATGTGATGAGAATGCAAGGTTTGTAATGGATGCCACGCGCACGGCGCTGAGAATGGCAGCGCGAGTAGCTCGGTGAAGATGGAGTGAAAGGATACTATTCGAGAAGGGCAGAGAAGAAAAAGCTAGGGTGGTTTATAAATTATATAAAGTATATTTAGGTAGGTCAGGCTAATATGAATCATAGATAAACCCCAGTTTCCCATCTGCTTATAAGAGAGTCATCGAGGGCGACATAATGCTCCATGTCATCGCCCGATTATCCGGGTGCAAAAGCGTGTAAGACGATTGGCCGGACGTGCCGGCCTAGGTGAGTCACTCGATCCCGTTACCATCCTAAGCCTAAACAGTACCACACTGGTGGATGGCACAGCCTAGTAGTGACAAGGCAGAACCGCCTCGTTTTAATAGCTGACTATCTAATGCCTAAGTAGCAGTTAGCAGAAGATAAATTGGCGTAAGAGCCTAGAATTAGGCGAGAGTTCCTAGTCAAAAGATATGTCAGATGGACAAGACCCCCTGGACGTTCTGAAGTGTTAGACCCTCACTTGACTCGTTCAATATTGGTTTCAAGGAGATAAGGATAGTGTTATTAATCAACTTTGCAGGCGAAGGCCAATTTGTGCTCGAGATGTGGTTTACTTGAACAAAAAAGATGCAATATTAAGGAGCTGGTTGATTTGATTATTAAGGTCGATGACGAATAACATTGTTGACTTTGTCATCTATGGACCTCGGGAACTGCCTAATAAAAATAGTTGCTATGATTCATAGAAGTTCTCTTGATGCATTAACCCCATAGATGAATAACTGTGCATATAATTGTTAGCGTAATAGGCTGATATGCAGTACCTACCACATCAGCGTTTGGTAAGGAACCGGGCGAATATCAATCTGGGGCCGGAAGTCGCGTCATACATAGTACACAGTGAGGTTCCACCGATCACGTACATTAGAGTTATGCACTCCAGAATGTGTATGTACGATTAGGATGACGAAGTATTCATCTAGACGAATTAGAGACAATTAACCTTAACCTTGAACATGAATTTCAAACTTTTCAATTCTTCAATTCTTCAATTCTTCAACTAGGTAATTCATCCCTATTCGTTTCAGGATCGATACAATTGCGTATGTACTATGTACTATACCAAGCGACGATCTTGAACCGACTCGTCAGATTTAATAATACCTAAATCAAGAAACGCCTCCGTACTACACAACCTCCCAGTCCACACGGTTCGGGTATCCAACTTTTCTCCCCTCTTGGATCTTCGACCCTAAACCTCCGAAACCCCCTAATTGATCGATATAGATTTCGAATTCACTTCGAATTCATCCGGCCCTTCAATGCGAAGACATCACTCGCTTCAGTCTTTCCCTCGTTTCTTATACTTCGCTTCGACATCCTACAGTCTTCGACCAGATTGAAAGGAGAAATTGATATCTGGATATCAAGATGCCGTCGCAGATGACCAAAGCCACCTTGGCTGCTGCCGGTCTATCTAGCGCATCCAACATTCTCGCCCAATTTCTCGAAGCATATCGAGATAGCAGTCCTTTCGTTTTCAACATCACCAAGTTCCTCCAATTCGTAACCGTTACCTTCATTACTGCTCCGCCGAATTATATGTGGCAGCAATTGCTCGAGCGCAGCTTTCCCGCTTACGAACGAAAGGTCACGACCGGTGACGTCGAGAAACAAGTCGCAGACGGCGAAGATGCAGGAATCCGAGGGAACTCGGGACAGAAACTGAACTGGCGAAACACGTTTGCTAAGTGGTTTATCGACTGCATCACGCTTGGCGCAATCTTCAACACTGTCGCATTCTTCGTTCTCATGGGCATCATGAAAAGACAGTCTATAGATCAGGTCAGACTGAACATCAGTACCGAAACCATACCCGTCATCGTTGCCGGATACAAAATCTGGCCGTTCGCATCTATTATCAGCTTTAGTTGCGTGCCGGTGGAGCGACGGATCGTCTTCCTCAATTTTGTGGGACTGCTGTGGGGGATTTACATGAGTCTCGTCGCCTCCAGAGTTTAGAATGTTGATCGATCACGATCGACATATCGACGCATGGTGACCACGCGGAACTGTAACGGTGTATCTTTATCAGTGCGCATTACAGCAGCATGAATAGAACTTTCCATTACGTGTGTATTCTATATACCTACCGAACACTACAACATATACCAGCTTACGCCAGTGTCTCGGACTCAGACTCGGGCCTGTGCAACTTCCGAGATCTTCTCGCAATCACCCTTTTCAGCGAATAGCTGTTGTCTCTACTGTTGGTCGGAATCATGTGTCTAACAAGGCCTTGGGTTTCATATGTAAAAAGTTCAGATATCACCAATTCAAGTTCATCGCAATAGATGTCACATATTTATATATACGTTATCTATAACGTCCGTCACAGAAGGGTTTAGCTAACATCCAATCTCTGTGAACTCATCCCGTCTTCAAGGGCTAAAATCATTCACTTGAGTATACTGATAAATTACAGATGGATTTACACAAGATTTATAACCAACGCCTTAACTCAAATCACGGAAGCTAATGAAGCTAATGATACCCTTAACTTCGCTCAACTTCGACGTCGTGAAGTGGTTCATGGCTGACAACCAATTATACACACTATCTAAGTTCTATAACCGGCCTACCAAAGAGCGAACCCCAACCATTCGCCCAAGATACAGGTTCCCGAATCTCAAGCATCAAGTCCCAGAAAATTACGTGCAGCTCCAATGTCGTGTTCGGTAACTCTAGTATGTCTAAATATTTGTCGGACGTTCGAACACAGCCACCGTCATTGATGGTCGATGCATGTGTAGAGCACACTTCCGATTTCTTGCTCTATCGTGGTCCCGGACTCAGATACTTGGCAAACGAACACCTGCCTAACAGAGTTGCGGTCTACTCGTCGATCCCAACTATAAAATTTTCTCGGATCTTTATCGCATACTCTTCGTATACTTTGAACATCTCATCAGCTGATTTGCAATATTCCTCCAACAACTGCCGCGGTCGCCTCGCGAATGCGTCTTCGAGGGAGAGACACCTCCTGCACTTGGTGCATTGGCCGGTCAAGAAGTATCCATTCTTGAGCTCCGCATGTCTAGCCTAGAGCGAGATTGCTGTCTCAGTGTTGGCCATGGATTTATTTCGCCCTTCTCGATGGTCTTCAGCGCTTGCAGCAAGACGCTGGGCTGGTTGGAGATGCGTACGACAGTCGGATCGTAGGAATGATTCGCGCCGCAGATTATAGAGTCAAAATTGCTACCAGGTAAGCACTGAACAGAGGACATCTAGAAAAACTGTGACATATCCTATCGAGGATCAGTGTTAGCTGCAAATCCTATTAATTCATCTCTTGGTCTAGGGCATGCATTGAAGGAAAAGATTTTAAGAACAGCTCGGGCATCGACTCTCGAAACCGGGGATTGTCGCGTATATATGTGGAAATCATCGTACTTCCGTCGACCTTGCCGGTAAATCCTGTTCAAGGTGGTTACTGTCCCGGGTAACTTGCCAGAACTACAGCACATCAATGCTTTGCTCCCTCTTTGCCCTGGAGCCTTCCTTCAAGCCGCTGAGTAATTTAATCACGGCCTGCATGCTCGGCGGCGGAGTAAGACGCATCTTCAAAGCCTGGCGCAGGTGTCCTCCATATGAGACATTTCGAGAAGACGAGCTTGTCCAAACCCAGCTCTTAGTAAGCGACGAGGCCGCGCCCGCATCGTTGATGGCCGATTTCCTGATATAGACATTGTTGGTTCTTGGCATAATATCTGTCGAAGCTGTGTTCTAATGACCTTTTTCTATTTGAAACGATGAACAATATCCTTGCTAGAACACATAAAATAGGAAGCGAAGCGGCAGGAACAAGTTCTGAATCCGTCCGGAGTTTTCACGAATGTGATGTCACACCAGTGAACAGAACACGTTGCCATGGACAGACCGCAATTTGGTGGACATCCCTGGTTGTCGACTTCGCACGGATCGCAATCGAGCTCGATGGTTTTACCGTGCGTCTAATCCTAACTTATGGCTTCACGTTTGACGCAAATGTCGGCTGAAGAGTCAGTTACATGAACAAACAATAGTCTATTGATAAACATTAAGATTAAATACTTAGGTTTCGTGTGCTACCTGTGTGTAGAGGTTCGCAGCCAGTGTCGCATTGGGCATCTGAGTTGAGCAGCAAGGAACTTCATAAAGATCATCTTTAGCTCATTTGGATATGAATTTTTTTGTTTTGCATTTCGCACCTTGACCAAATACAAGAAGTATGTATCAACCCGTAAACCGTTTTCCCGGCGTAGATAGCAGCACCTGATCCCTTTCCCACATCAACCACACACAGGCGCCGGCAGGTCCCGAAACCACGAGTAACGCGGCGAGCGCAAGACCCAGTTTGACCCAGTCTGTGATCCTCTCGGACATCTCTCTCGAATTCAGGTATAACGCGAACGACCATATAACTGCGGCCGTTGACCCGACATACTGATCGTAAAGGAAGAAGTCGTGCATCCCAGTCGCCATAGACTTCATTTGCTTGATAGACCAAAAAGGTGGAGGCACAAAGACATTGTAGATAGTCCAGGCCTCGTGCAAGCCAGACGGGAACACTGATGGACAAAAGCGGACCGCCATGATCAGTATGAGCGGAACAAGCTGGGATACAACGCACCAGATGAATGCGAATACGTAAGCCCTAGTCAGCAGGTCCCTCTCCTGAGCTCTGGCTAACAAGATGGAAGACTGCGAATTGGTCGAAGACTGCTTTGAGTTCGACGGAGATAACTTTTGGCTGTCGCAGACGGCCCGGGGCGGTGGATGCCTCTCAAATCGGAACGCCAATAATTTTTGGAGGAACATGCTAAAAATGGGCGATCCTTGCCATAGCCCGCCGAACCACTGATGTACAGGATTCGAGAACAATGGAACGCTCATCAGCACTGCTGGTAGAACATAACCGAGCATAAATGCTTGCGGTAACGCCCATAGCTCCGACAGCTCTGAGGTAGGAACTGCTTCTAAGAGCGCCGGGCCAGCATCTTCAGCAGCAGGCGAAGTTATTAGATGAAGCAACGCATAAAGGGGCATTGTACCGCCATAGCTAGTAGCCTGCATCAAGCATCCCCACACAGAGAAACTAGCGAATAAAACTGTCAGTGCGTATACTTCAAAATAAATAAGTGTTCGCGATTGATCCTTACAAACGAAAAGAGTTGGACTTGCTACCATTTCGCAACCCTTCAATAGCAACGATGACAAGTATGGCAAGGTATTGACCGCCAAAATGAAAAGCGTAAAGCGACAGCTCGGGTAAGTTTCCATCAGTAACATTGGCAAACATGACACTTGCCAATGTCAGGAGCTTATCCAGGAATCCAATTCCGGTATAGAAGCTCAGTATGGCATTGGACGAGCCAGGTAGGTGATATGGCCCCTCATCGCGAAGTCGAACCAGGGCGTGAAAGTAGCCATTCCGATACAATAAACCAAATAAAGCATTTACTCCAAAGGCGTAAATCAACAGGAGCGCTGCGACGACAACACCCTTCCTAAGATGTGATGTTGGCATCGGCAGCGCAGAATTCCCCATGACGATATCACACGTGTATACCAATCCGAAGATTCGAATTGAACGGATTCGGTCTAGACTCTCGGGAGACCGGGCATAGAAGGTTTCGGGGCGCCGACTTTAAGCTAGAAAAGGGGACCCGTTCCGGACCGGCAGCTGGATTCCCGGGCCAATGGGCCTTCCCGCATGCAGAGTTTGTGTAACGACGGAACTTGCAGGAGACGGGAATCCATTGGAGCTGTAAGGAGAATTTCTGGTAATGGGTATTGCAGGCGGCATGATACATATGCACTGGGGAGGCGTTGGATGGTTGGGTAGCATAGCTTCAGCACTAGTGTAGAAGAGATGGATCAACGATGTTCCATCGACTATTATAGCAAAGTCTTATATCAATGCGCTGGCACCTTGGAATCCTTAGCGTTCCCACCGAAAGCAATCTCTCAATCTCTTTCTCCCTTGCGCCATCGGAAAACGTCTCGACCACTCTCTGCAGATGGAAGGTGAAATAGGCTAATACCACGTGCAACCTCGTATATCGAACCCGAAACACATTAAAACCCATTTACCCCAGCTGAGATCCGACATGTCATTGATCAATCGCAGATCAGAAATTCGTAACCGTTAGGTCGTGTACCTAGGTATGGTTGCCGCCGCTGCACGCTTCGGATCCGAATTCTGCGGCTTAGAGAAGGGCTATAATTGGGAGAAAAAGTGACGTGGCCTCGCTTATATCATATGTCGGTGGAGCGTCAAGATCAATCAATTTCAAATGACCAAAGGGACTTTTGTTGCGGCCAAGCAATAATCAGCCTCGAATATAAACGACTCGGACTCATTCCTGTATCCGAAGATAAAGGGTCGGTCCGAGTCGACGGCCTTTAACCTGGTTTTAGTAATGTCCCGAGTAATCTACCCAGGGGTTCTACGTTTTACGCCTCTTAACCGTGGCACATATAACTAGGTCCCTAGAAGAAAAAAAAATACTACGTACGTATATTTTACATCGTACGTCGGATATCTCCTATCTCCATTCCAGCTCCAAAACCGTAAAATGAGGTCAGAATCCCTCTGGCGCATAGCAAAATAACAACTCGGCCGAGAAATATTGTTATATTTAGGCCTTACTCAGGTCTCCCAATGCGAATTATAAACGAATATCTCGGATTGCCCGGGGCTGACTTTTTATGAGCTAAAATGGGGTTTTTACTACGTAGTAACAGCCCCATATGGTTGTGAGCCGAGACTAACTATGTATAACAATAATCTAAGCCCAGAAGAGGTAGTCAGTTCCAGTATCGGAGAAGGCAATTAAGAAAAAGCAAGGGGTCAACTGTGGTCACTGTAACTTCATCTGCTTGAGGGCCATTTTAATTAATCCACATCAGGGATGAATCTCCGTTCTAATCCTGCTCGGCCGAATCTACCGACCACCCATGTGTTCCATTCGGCCACCGAACGTGCCTTACATTAGCATTACCTACGCAGTCGGTATGGATTTTCCTTACTAACCTAACCCTTACATCTTGGTTCCCCGAGCTAATGTCTTGCCTGCCTAGGCAGCTGGGTTAGTTAAAGGTAATTGATTATTTTAGCAAACATCTGACTTTCTTTCCCGCATGCAGCCACAAAATGTAACTTTAGATCGCAACTTTGATCGGATATGATTTTCTCCTTTAGAACCATTTGCTATCACAACGAGCGGGCGGCCCGATTTCTTTTTCTTTTCTTTTTTTCTCTAATTATTCATTGAGAAATAGAATCCCTAGATGACCAAATGTGTATGTGATGACATACTAACTGAGGTGCTTTAAGTAATATGTCATATTTACCCCTTACTTACGTCAATTACTTCTGCTAACGTTTTCTTAGTAATTCAGTATGCAACCTTAAGCTTAATTCGATGTAGGTTTCACGAATCAGAGGAATAACTGTTGCTTATTGGATGAGACTTTCAAGATACACGAGAAGATCGTAGTACGCGCAATCACGAGAATAGGTGAAACAAGGCCAACCGGTTTTACGGGCTGAAAATGAGACGACCAATAAGGAGATCCATCTAGTGACCAACACGCTCGATTTTGAAACGGAGTTTTTCTTTCTGCCCGGTTTCCTGCTATACTAAATATCCCTTGCTCAACTCGCATGGCACGAGCTAGAGATCTGGAGGCATGAATCCAAACGACCGAGATTGACCGCGCGTGTTGGTAGGAGGTTCTTCGAAAAGCAAGAGTCCTTCCGTCCTCTAATGCGTGTTCTCCCTTGCATTCTGCATTCTAGTCACGGCGTCTAGGCTCCGCGCCTGCATAAGTGCATAGTCTCTACGTTAGGCTGGTTAAAATCTTGTTTCGAAGTGTTACGACATGCCGTGGACTTAAGAAAGACCGTTTTGCCTGTTGAGGTATCATTTTACCCTATAGGCTATCAGGAAAGACCGCAGCCCAGGTGTTTGTTGTGGTCAAGCTAGAATCATCCACAACACACTACCTACTCAGGCGTACAGGATCAAGAGGTATACGTCAACTGCAAAAAGCGGTTCCTGGGATTTTCGAAACTCAATGTCAATATCAAGCCATGATACCCATGTTTACAGTAGATGTATGTGATTATATGCGGAATTTGGGTTTGCTGTCCCCTTTACCATCAAGATACCTGGGAGGCATCCTCATATCGTCATCGCACAGAGGCAGTTGTGCTTTCAACTTGCATATAGTAGGCGAGAAATGCTTCCGGTTGACCAATTTAGTGATGATATGTGCTTCGATCGAATACCGTTAGTTACACATTAGAGTATCTGAATGCGGTGCAATCACATATCGGATCCTTCAGTCAATTCCGAGCCAATCATCACAGCCCCCCTTTTCCTTTGCTTGTATGGCGACAGTCTGACCTCCACATGGTTCGAGCCTCTGCTTTCAAGTTAAAAATCCCTTGCATTATATATGCTAACGATATCAATATTGGCAACAACCGCATCCATCGTGCGGACTTCCACGCGGGCCACGGCTCCGAAGAATACACGACTTGACTCATCCTGGATCCCATCTTTATGAATGATACCGCAGTTTCATTGAATGTGCCATGCAGCTACCTATGGAACAGGAAAAGGTAAAAGATTGCAGGACACAATCGTCAAGTACGTATGACTCTGAAGTCTTCCAGAAGCTACAGAAAGATGGCTTCCTTTTACAAAATGTGTAATTAGAACTAATCTAAATCATTCCTAGTTGAAGCCTTTGATCTTGAGCTGTAGAAGCGCTTACCCCGGTAGTGTAAAAATATGATCCTATACTCCATTACCCAGTAACCTATGATGCTTTCTACCCGTCTAAGTAGGTTCCCATAGTCATGATGCATTCTTCTTAACATTTAAAAATCCAAAACACCTCAGTGCCCCTTTACCAACCAAACTTCTCTACCCGAAGCTGGATATCAGCTCCCGACCTCACGGCCTCCGAACACGCATTCCGTGCGGTCCTGTTAAGACCATCAGGCCCCGAGACTACCATTCCAAGTCTACCCTCTGAGATACTGGCCAAGTCGGCGACGTAGCCCGTAATGTCTGGCCTGCCTGCTTCATTCGTCGGCTCGGGAATGGTCACGTGTACCCCGAACTTCCGCAGCTCAGCGATTCTCTCTTCTGGTATCCAAGAGAGTTGGGTTCGAGAGTGTATCACCCAGAAAAGATGGACCTGCCTCTTTCCGCGGTGAGTTGTGGCCAGGCTCCACGCCATAGGAAAGGTCACTGCAATTCCAGATCCGCCGGCGACGAGGACGGCATTCTCGCATGACCTCAGCATATTAAGGGGATCCTGAGATCCATATGGTCCATCTAAACGCACATCAACTCTCGAGTTTGATCGTGCGTAGTCTAGGAGGTTAGAAGTGAACCCGGATTGCACCCGGATCAGCAAGCCTAGCCAAGCATGATTTGACGATTGTGCACAATTCGCCACTGGGGCGGCGGATGCGATAGTGAAAGGGTGAGCTTGAAGCGAATGGCTACGGCCAAGCACGGGAATTGAAACAAATACATGGTCGGCCGGGTGCCAGCCGTGCCGGATGCTCTGTCGAAGGGGTCCCATGCATTGCCGACCACCGGATGGTATGTCCCAGTCCGCGGAGAGAAACAATGTTTGGTCATCGTCTAGAACCGTAAGATCCGCGGTAAATCTGGCGGATTTCATCCACAAGCGCCAGACAAGTCTATCGACGAGGAAAATGACTAGCGATGCCAGCACGTACGGTCGACTTGTGAAGAAGTGCAGCCAGAGAAATGCTAGCGCCGCTATTTGCAAGACCACATGAGAAGCTAAAAAAATCTCGTACCATCTCTCTCGAAAGCTTCCGAGGGAAGTAAAGTATAGCAGCTCATATGACACGAATGCCCCGAGGCCGAGCAGGACTAGTGGGTGTGTGATATAGTGGTAGAAGCTGCCGGTCTTCAGCCAAGAGGGTGAGAGCCAAACCTGCCAGATCAGCATACTTGCGAAGTGGACGAAGGCCTCAAAGCATAGTAGTTCACCAACACGGCGATGGTAGATGATGAGAGCTTCGTATGAGTGTCCCGTAAGTAGCTTGAGTGGCTGGTTCTTGGCGCCAAGAAGGTAAAGTATAGGAAGATTGACGACGAATACGATACCAGCTCTATCAGCGAAAGCGAAGAAGAACTTCGACTCTAGTGGAAGTTGGTAGAAGTGGTAAAATACATTAAGGCCCATGAAGGCCAAGACGAAAAGTGATGTCCCATTTGATGGCAAAGTCCGATTGATCAATGGGATGGGTTGAGGTTGGTACATCAAGAGAGGCTTTAAGCCCCTCACCAAACAGCCACTTGAATTCTCCGAAGGCGCCTGGCGTCGCTGGGTCCCCAGAAGTGGCTGCCTCTCTACATCCGCGTCGGCTCTTTTAAACGTGCCTTGTGATGATAAGGAACCCTCTAGAGTACTGCTGGAAGACGACTCGGCCTCATTTTCGTCTATGATCTCGGAACTATCGGCTGTCTTTCTTAGGCATTCTGAACCCGTAGTTGACTCTTGCTCGATTATTCTCCATTTAGATTTCTCTTTTATTCTCTCTTTTAGATGAAGTAAAGAAAATAAAACAAGTATTACTAGCAGAGCGATATTGTACGTGAAGATGATGGTGCGGCCGTTGAGGATGAAAGTTATCAAGTCTCGTAGGTATTGAAGAGTCTCGGGATCGGTCGGGATGTTCCGGATTGGGTTCTCGCCTGAAAAAGTAGAGACATCATCTACGTCTAAAGTAAACGAAATACGAGATGTCCTTAAGCTCTCCTTAAAGAGTTCGAGGGCCGAGTTTTGGACTCGGTCGACGGGCATCATTCCTCAAAAGTAGGTGATGGAGGTGAAAGATTAAATTGTTAATTAACAAGGGGGGGACCATTGATGAAAGATCTTATCAGATTGATAAAACTGGCAGCTGATCCCGGTCCTACGGCTGATTAGGTAATCCAGCATCAGGTCTAGCCCAGTCTGTCCACTGTATTTGCGTGGGGGTCTGACCGTTGACGTGGAGGCAGCTGAGCTGTTAATAAACAGACTAAGCCCCACTTCTGCCTGGGCCTTACTAATTAAGCTTGTGATTTCTTCCCCAAAGCATCACGAGTATCAACTTCACAGCTGAGAGCATTGGAATCATCACGGTTCCACAATTATGCAGGTACCTTGCTTACATCTTCGGATCAAGACTAATCGGCTTTTCAGTTTGAAAGACCAACTCAGTGGTTTTCAAGTCGCTACCTGTCTTGTACTCATGTTGGAATCATGCTCACAGATACTTCAAATGATGACAACTTACAAATGAAATATGACGCCTCAAGAGATGGAGAAATATTATTCAATTACCACCAATTACGCATGACGCTCGATAAAAATGTAGACGCTGTCTTCTGCCTGTGTAGCCTAGACATGCGCGTGGCGGAGCGCGCTGCTCAACTCTTTCTCGACGGCTATGGCAATTATCTCATATTCGCTGGCGGGGTTGGAAGACTAACAAAAGGTCGCTATGATAAACCCGAGGCTGAAGTGTTTGCTGATATAGCTCTTGGAATGGGTGTTCCGAAGGATAGACTCATTGTAGAGCCCCTCTCAACCAACACTGGCGAGAACGTTCGCTTCACGTACACGCTACTGCAGGAAAAGGGGCTCCACCTCAAGTCCTTCCTCCTTGTCCAGAAGCCGTACATGGAGAGGCGCACATACGCGACCTTCAAGAAGCAATGGCCTGACCCTAGCACACGCATCACGGTCACATCGCCACAAGTCGAATGGGGCGAGTATCCAAACGATGATAACCCAGAGGATTTAGTCATCAATATCGCGGTTGGTGATCTGATCCGCATTCGTGAATACCCATCGAAGGGCTTCCAAATCCCCCAAGATATTCCCGACGACGTTTGGGAGGCTGCGCAACGGCTCATTAGAGCAGGCTACAATAGCCATCTACCATGAGTGATAGCGGTGAAAATTAAAGAATTTGACAATGTCAGCCATTGCAAATTCATACTTACGAGCATTTTAACCATTGAATGGCCTCTCAAAAGCATTGATAGAGTGCAAAATTCACAGCAGCAGCAAACCCAGAAAAAATTGGTAATGGAGCCAATTGGCAGCCATTAATCTATAATCAACTCAACGTCTATCTGTAAATGCAGCACGCTATACTCCTCCGAATGCAATCACTATCCCTCGCTCCCAACATCTTGTCCCTCACGTCCAACCCTGTCTCATCCCATCTCTCGACCCCGAATATCCGAGCCGTAGAAAGCCATCTAAGCGACACCGGTGACCTGGTTGACGGGGAGCTGGAAGGTAGTCTCGCTGGCGGCGAACTCGGCAGAGCCGGTAGCATTGTAGTTGGCACCGGCCTCGGTCCACAGGTGCGCAACGGAAACCTTCACCTGCTGGCCCTGGCCGGCCGCGTTCCACGAAGCCTGGACCTTGGTGCCGGAGGCCTCGCAGTCGGTCCATCCCTGCTTGTTGGTCAGGTGGCAGTGTGCCGTGAAGGCCGGCGCGCCCTTGTAGTAGCCAGCGGGCGCGCTGACGTCGAAGTCAGAGTTGCAATCACCCTGAGAATCTTGTTAGTAGGGGCTATCATGATATGGATGGAAGCAGGTAGTCAACTCACTGGGGAGCAAGCCTCTTTGAAGTTCTTAGCGGGCCAAGTGGCATAAGTCGTACGGGGCTGGACGGCCACGGCGGAGGCAGCGAAGGCCGCGACGAGGGTGAAGACTGATGATGCAAGCATGTTGGCGGTTGGTTGATTTAAGTCTAAGAACTTGTTGTTTGGTTGAGAGAGTGTATTGCGAAAGTTGTCAGTGATTGTGAGTGATGAGTGAGTGGTGAGTGGTGAATAGAAACTGATGACTTCGGGAAACGCAGCAGTCCTTATATGTACGGCTGTGAAGCTTGGGGCAACACTACTCCTCCTGCCGATCTCTCGATGCTGCGTGGCGTTCCTCTGGGGAGTCTCACTGCCGCGTTGAGGCTCCCCTCGTGTTACGCCCTCATACTATGCAGTACACGCCTTGATAGCCTATGTCGTTCTTGTCCCGCTACTTTGCTGAGGTCAAAAGGATTGCCCGAATAGGTATTTGTTATGCGACCTTCTCCGGGTCCATGGTGCCATCAAGTCAACCATTGGCCGGGGGATCCGTTAGCCCCAGATTCCTTTCGGCAGTGGTTGGGAGCCAAGACATCGGAAGGGGATCCGTAGTGGGGATCTTTAAAAGTACACAATGGACGGTCAAGGGGACGAAATACATAATGTTGAGATTAGCATTAACGGTGGCCCTGTATCCGGGTCAACCGGCTGGCGAATTGCTCTAGAATAATTCGCCAATGACATAATAGTATCCTGACTCGGCAATTTCGAGGACAGCCCTGTTTACGCACGTTGGTCGCCGGAGACGTGGTAACGGAAAGGCTGCATGCATATGCAACGGAACATACTTCACTCTACACTAGTCAGGGGAACTATACTCCCCGCCTACTAGAGTCTGATGAGTTTAGCCTTGCCAACGTCTGTCTTGGTGACCACCTTGGCAATTTAGTCAAGCTATCAAGATGCATTTGACAGGTCATCACGACGTTTACGAATACCAAGATAATGATGTTAGGTAAATATGTCATAACGGATTACTCTCATGAAGAAAGATTCTGTGGATGAAAGAGGCCATCGAGAGTGCTTTAGAGTAGGTTAGTAAGTTCCGATCATACCTGTAGTCTGTAGTCCAACACCAAAAATAGTGATTAACTCTATTTTGACTCTTGAGGTCAACGTTGAGTCGATACAAGTAAATTACATTTCATTTCATAGTACCTTCGTGTTGCGAGTTTGTCTAATTTACCAGAGTGTAGCTGTAATTTCCCCTTATTCATGCGTCCTATGGCGCTGGCGCCAGCCGATGCACGCTTCAATTGTTTTTACACAACTCCAAGACATCTGAACATGACAACTCACTTAGTGAAATGAGTCGAGATGCTCTCCGTGACCTGTAGTAACTCAATGAGAAGCGTCCCCTTTTCAGCATAGGCTATTAGGGCGATCAAGTGGGCGAGGTATGCAGTGAAAGTCTTGACTTTTCAGAATGTGTAACAACGCACTTGCTATGGAATATCTAAAGCACTTCCAAGATTCTGAAATGATGCAGCTGGGCGGTGTCTCCGCCACCTAGTTACTTGATAGCAGATGTAAGCCACCTTCGGGATTTTACACTCATCCGTTGTCATGAAAGTGGTGCCTAGTTTTCCACCGGGGATACACTTCCCCCGGGCGTTCCAAAAAGTCATTTCTGCAACTTTTTGGTTGACCCTGATAAGTATCAGGATGTTCTATGTGTAGGAATTATTGCTCACAAAGTCTGGCGGGATACATATGCCCTTTGGTTTCACCCGAGGGAGATACTTTCACTGGTAGTACTTTTAGCTTATCTAAAGATGTAAGAAGCTGCCAGTGTGGTTGAGTGTGTTATAGGGCCTTGGCCGAGACGTGATTGTGGCTACGTTTACGCAGGGGCGGCAGTAAATGAGAGCTTACGTAGACAGACGTTACTAAAGACTGGATGAGTAAGGGTGGTTAAGGTGACCACGTGAAGGAGAATTGGCACATAGCCAGAAATACAACTAGAGCGGTAGTCGAATTTCTCGAACTGTGTCTCATATCATATGGGACACAGAGGTTGCATATGATATGATTAGCCGTAGAGTAACACACAAGATTTACTTCGTATGTACATATATGCATATTATATCCATCCACACCAACTGGCCGGGAAGTTCAGTCGAGATCAAGCCTTCGACTTCCGGATCTCCTCCAAGCCGAATATATCCTGAGGTAGTACAGCCTGTCCGCTCTCATCGGCAGACACCTCCCCGAACAGGAACGCCGTGCGCTCATGGCTGGTATGAGAGGATGGCCTCTTGCGGTGAGAGTTGCTCGATGAGCCTAGTTGAGACGGGAAGATGGGTGCCTTCTGGGAGGAAGCTGAGCTGTCGGACTCTAGCATCCACGAGAAGGAAGATTGCGCAAGTGTTGACCGTGTTGGGATAGGTGCTTGTGGACGTTCTGGCCTTTTCTCCACTGACGTTGTGGACGCTCCTAAACCTAGAGGATCTTCATCAGTATCCATCTTGTCTGGGTCTGTAATGGGTAAGCCAGCTGATGATTTGGTATCGGGAGTTGATGAGTCGGTTGTTCGCGTGGATGGATTGAGAGCTAATGCCGCCACGGCATCGGTTAGGGGTCTAGGATCAACCTTCACGTCCCCAACTGTCGGCGTTCCGGACGACATCGACGACGCAGGCTCCTCCTCATCCGGAAGTGCTATGGTGGAATCCTCCATGTAAACCTTGACGAACTGTATCTTCGCAGCTACAACCTCAAGTGCGTCTTGAATCTTCCGCTTATCTTCTAGGTCAGAAGTTGCAAGATTCTTTAGGGAAGAGATAGGTTCGTCCAACAACGTCGCTAGTCGCCTATTCCTCCGATCCATCATGGCAACTGCTCGTACCGCTAGGTTATTCGGTCCTGTATCGGCAAAAACGTCTTTGCCTGACTTCATAGAGCTCCTAGCTTCTTGAACATTGCGGCGTATCTCAACTACAGCATCGCGTACCGCTTGGTTAATACCAAGTTTCTCCCCCTTTTCGAGAACGTTCTTAGCTGCGCCTTGAAGCAACGCTTCCATACTGCCCTGAGACGGTTTGAAACGAGAGGGACTTAGTGGCGATCTGGCACCGGCTAATTTCTTCCTTATATTTGAGGCTGACCTTCTTGGTGTAGATGCCCCTGAGTCAGTTCCCAATGGTGAAGGAGGTCTTCCGGTATACTTCGCTATAAGTGTAGAGCCTCCAGCTGGTTCGAAATGATCTCTAAGATAGACGGCATCATCGATGAATGTATGGGGACCGTGGTTTGGATGTGGAGGCGGATACTTGAGTAATAGTTGCAACGCCACAGTGTAGTCAGCATCAAGGACTAGCAACTATTAGCGACAAGAGTTTATATTTGTGAAGAGGTGATGGCTCTTACGGTCCCACCGAATTCTAATAATCATCGCCGTGCAAACTAGGTCTATTAGTTTGAAAGACGGATCTACGGAAAATAATGTATCCCAAAGTACGAGCATCTCGTCAAACGGGAATTCGCGACTAAATAGGAGACGAATCCAGCGTCTATAAGAGGTTTCGATTCTTGTTAGTAACATACGCCGAGGAAAGCAGAATATGAACTTACATTAAGAAAACCTGCGGTAGAATTTCAATATTCTTGAGATGAGTTGAGAGTTCGGGGTCTACTTTGAATAGGCAGACTTCATGTATATACTGACTTTTATCGACGATGGAGGACGTTGAAGAACGCTGGCTGGGTGTCGTAGGGGGGGCATTAGTTGTGGGCTCTCCCACCTCGTAGAATGATTTTGCGTGATCCATAACCCTCGAGAAGATAGCGAACGCGTCATGTTCTATGAATGAAGCATCAAGCATTTCTACCATTCTCGGGTCTGCCGAGGTATCCGGAGTGACATCAACTGGATCGATAGCATCTTGATCTACGACATAGACTATGGGTGCTAGTAGTTCATGCATACCCTGTCGGTATCCGCCTATGTCTGGGTTGAGTTTACAGTAGACGAACAGAACATCTAAAATGAGAGTCTGGACATGAGGCTGGTGGTAGAACGGTTCATCCGGTAGACGTTGAACATCCTGAAGAATCTCAGCCCTGAGAACTTCGTCATGGCGGAGGGTGTTCCAAGGGGACTAGGTTAAGTTAGCCTTGTTGGTATAATTTCACGGGATCGTCTTACATCGGCATCATCCGCCAGAGGATCGCAGGAGGCAGTCGTGAGATGCTCAGGGTGTTTAATGTATCTCAAGAAGTGATCTCTTAGAGAGGAGTATGTGCTTCGGGACTCTAGTATAGCGTGTGACCAGCTTGTGATGTCAGCCGTCTGATTTAGCAAGAATGTCTGCATCTCATGTTAGATCGACTCAAATAATTCGCTTTGAGGGCAGCTAACCTTCCAACAGATAGATCTACATCCTGATATGCAGGGGCTGTTTAGGCTGCTGTCTTTGACGGCTAGTTGCAGATCCACGAGGCTAGTACTATGCTTAAGAGTTTCTTGCCATCGTGTGCTACATATATAAGGGGTGAACGGTTAGTTAAAGACCACCGATGCATGTAACAAAGAGAGGCATAAGATGAAGAGTGATATTTAGACTCACGTCGAGTCGACCAAAGATCTCATTCTGATCACTATGTTCCGCCTATATAAGGTGAACTATTAGAATTGTATCAGACTCTTGATCGCATACCCTTTGGTGATTGGGATAGGTATATTGGAGGGAGGAGGCGTATAAGAGAGTCCTGAGCTTGTCTGTTAGAGGTTAATAAATGAAAGGCCGTCGGCCAGCTGACAGCCCACGGTTAAGAGCTGCGATTAGATAAGGGCCTCTTCCCCACGTCGCGTCACCCCGCAGTGACCAGGGTACGTTCCTAGGTACATAGGTACCTCCTAGCTTTACATGTATTTTAGGTAGTCTCAATGTCCATGTTATTATCTCTTAAGGTTAAACTTTGTGTTATTATCTAAATACATAGGTAGTTTCATGATAGAGTTGGGTCCATACCTAATTGACCAAGGTCTATCGTCTATTAAATTTCGACAGTCATCCAATATCTCGAGACTTAACCTTAGATGTTATATTACATATGACTTCACAGCTCAACGACTAGTGGCTCTTCATCCCGCAATGCTCGCCATCGATTGGTAGACTCGAGCATCTTCCAGCAGCCCTTGATGAGGAACGGCCATTTTCTTATAAACCCTTCCGTGAATTCCCAGCCATCAGCACGCCAAGGTTCGTCCCAAGCCAGCATCCCAGTCATCTCCAGTAGTTTCGGGTGGCCAAATAGGGAACCTGTCACATCTTCCTCGACGTCTTCGCGCGTGAATGCTCCCATCGCGAGAATTGCGTTGTCGCGCATTTGCTTGTCTGGTATAAGGTCAATCCATGGCTCATGTAGTGTACTTCGCTGTAGCGCGGTTGACTGAAGAGACTCCGGGATGGTGGAGGGAGCTGGGAAGAGTGGCATATTGACCCAGTACCGTGAGCACTCCGACGGGAAGGCATTTTGACAGCCTAGAATTGCCATGTTGGTCAAGACACCACGAATAAAATTGTACTGCACGAGTGGAATAAGATGGTCTAGTGATAATGGAAATACAATGCCCGGGTCCCTATGTAGAATATGTTGTTTATCGAGGAATTGTAAACTCGGAAACTCATTAATCAAGGGGGTAAGTTGAACCTGAGCCTTCCAGTCTTCGTTGTCCTCTGGACAAGCATTCGGTTGGATCTTCGCTGCGCTGAGGCTCGTATCAGTTTTTGTCTGCGAAAGCAAGCACTTTCGTCTCCCTATTAATGCTAAAATGAGTGCCAATCCTAGGATAGAGACGAGCCTTGGAAGGAGGCTTCGCTAAGTGAGCGACTTACGATGAGCGCGGACATTCAATCGATTTTGTAGCTTACGCCTCGCTTTAGCATCCTTTAAACCAGACCAGTCCTCTTGGGGTCCAAGTGCCTGGAGACTCATGTCAATAATCAGGTAGATCTCAACTCTGAAGTCTCTAAGATGGAATGCTACATATTCGCTTACCTCTCTGAGAATAGGCATCGCCTTTTATTTGATTGGTAGATTAATTACCCTGGACACTTATGCTTGGTGATACTTGCTCCGTTGGATAATTTTCATGCTAGCACATATAGGCCTCCGTGTCAATGTTAGTCAGGGTTTGTTATATGCCTTAGGGACTATAATGATCTTTTGAAAGACAAGGTCGTTAGAAGTTGCTTGCACGTTTGATATCTTAACATTACGTGAGAATCGATCTCGCATGACTAGAACCCGCTTATAGGCTAGCAGGGATACAGGGTACCTGTATTCAGGTAGCTTCGTATTAGGTATTACCTAGTTGATGGTTGATGGAGTACCATAAACAAAAGTAATATTTGGAAGATTGAAGATTGGTTGCCTCGAGTCTTTCGATTACCTGCATGCACATAGCCTTCAAATCTGTTAGTATAACTATGTATATGTCTTTATATTTAGGATGTAGGTATAAGATATCCAAGCAAAATCATATCACTTTTGCTACGTTTAGTGTGATGACTTCCATGCTATTTTGCTTTTATATCCGATGTTGCACACGGGAACATTTGAACATGTAGGTATGTACATTTTAATGACATGGGATCTGATCCATTTGATGTAGAAGATAAGGAGGTGGCGCATACCCTAAGTACTCTTTTAGGCTAGTGACCCGAAGCTTGCCGGGATCCTTGTCACCGATCATGGTCGCAGGGTCGCTGAACCGACCTTCCTAGGTATTTCAAAAGCTTGTTAACCTCACCGAATATTACAATCTTTCTTACTTCGTTCATATCCAATGTCCAATGAATATGACGTGAAACGTTTTTCAATTCTGCCTCTTCTATTACATTTGTAATTCGTTCATAATCTACCTCACAAATTTTATATGATATGTCCGCAGATCTCTTTGCTGCGTTCGAGGACTCCTCAAAGCCTCCTCCATCTAAGGGACAACCGTCAAATGCCTTCACGCAGGCCTCTTCATTTACATCCGAGCCTTTCTCCTTCGGATTCAATAATTCAACTAATATTCGTTCGAAAATAGGGGAACATGCAAACCCTATCACCCAGCGATGGAGTAATGGCCCAAACTTGCTAAGCGGTCAATTACGAAACACTCAACAATCGTCAAGTGTGAATGGTTGGACAGGCGCATCGTTGCAATCCACCCAGCCAAAGATTCAAGACGATGATGACGATGATGGTTGGGGCGACTTTGAAGTCGCGCCAAATGTGACCCAGCCATCTACCGCTTCATCAACAGTGATCGCTCCATCGGGCTCCACAGTTCAAGGGCCACAGGACCCGGCTCCACGACGGACACGGGTTGTCCGGGCATCAACCATAGATCTCATGTCAAATAATTTGCTTGACCTTAACAATCCTTCCGCATTGCAAAGCGAAGCGAAGGTACCATCGTGGGTGCAAGGACCACCTAAGCAGGTCAAGGCACCAACAGTTAAGGCTGCTCCTCTAAAGGCGCCCACGAAGGCTCCCAAGGCCGACCCGAATGTCTTGTTTGACGCCGATGACTTTGATGGGGAGGATCCGGCGGGAGGTGACGACGATGATTTTGGAGAATTTGAGACAGTTGCCTCCCCGGTACAACCTGCTCCGGGGTTTTTATCGACTGATCTCTATTCACCTCCAAGCACTGCTAAGCCGCGAGCACCTCAAATGCTCTCAGGCTTGAATTTAACCTCTCCCATTGCTTCTTATCCACAAGCACCGCGGTCTCCATCATTCCAAGAAAGAAATCCTTTCCCCGGGCTAGCAGTCGCTCCGCCTCCGAAGTCAGAAAAACAGCCTGCCAACGAACCAAAAACATCGCCAGTAACTGCGTGGCCATCCCTCGATGCTAAGAAGTCTGCACAAAGCCCGGGGTTCAGTGATGATTGGGGTAAATTTGATGATTTCCCGGACGAGCAGGTAAAATCCAGCACTAAGGATAACACTTCGAGTTGGGAATGGGACTCGGTAGAGCCGGTTCAACAACAAAAGCCAACAAAAGCACAGCCACCGGTGGTAGAAGCCGGAGCCAAAGATCAATCCTGGGATTGGGATACTGTCGATGTAGGGACAAAGAAGCAGGTGTACGAGCCAAAGGATGGATTGCCACCAACTAATGTCCCCCCGCCGTCTATATTATTGACAATATTCCCACAGCTTTTTGAACAAGCAAATACTTCACTGTATAAACCTGTCAGTGGACAACCTTTCTCTGTAAAAAACCGCATCTTATCGGATCCGAAAACCATCGAATTCCTTCGGGGCTACTTGGCTTTGGCGACAGTGGCAGCTCGCGTCATCGCTGGCCGAAAGCTGCGATGGCACAGAGACAAGTCCCTTGCTCAGAGGATGACTATATCGGCCGCGGGAAGTAAAGGAATGAAGCTTGCCGGTGTAGACAAGGCGCAGACTGCTCGTGAAGACCGCGAGGCAGCAGATGTTGTGGCTAATTGGAAGGAATACGTCGGTCGCCTTCGGTCTGCTGTTGCCGCTGCTAATTCGTCTACCAAGAATGATGCGGAGCAACTGAAGATCCCAGAGATATCCGAGTCAATGTCGGTTCAACCCGAAAAGATGGTACCAACATCCCCCAAGGCTTGCGTTGTGTGTGGCTTGAAGCGTAACGAGAGGGTCTCCAAGGTTGACTACGAAGTCGAAGATAGCTTTGGCGAATGGTGGGTCGATCATTGGGGACATCTAGCATGCAAGAGATTCTGGCTACAGCATGAGAGCACTCTACGACAAAGATGAACTTTATGATTTATTGACAAATACCAATTAAATATATAACAACTGGCATTATAGCCACCCCTTGAGGTTAGTGGACTCGCATGCCATCCCCAACCTCTTCAAGTCGGGGTAGTTAACGTCGAGTTCTGTAATAGTAATCATACACTAGATTTGCATTCGACTTCGATGCTCAGTTTCATCGTTATCAAATACCTTAATATATGTTTGCCATATTGGACAGCATAGCATACAGCCATTCTCAGCGTGCAATTATGGAGAGTATCCGATGGAATATGGACTGCGGATTTGTGATTATAGCGAATTTGGTCTACAAGCCACACAACGACAACCATTCATCAAAGGTTCCAACACGAGTCTCCATATTAAGGATTTGAAGTTGTCACCCCACAGCTGGCGACAAATAGTCGTTTGCCAATAGTCTTCTAACCGGCCGATTGGTGGCTTCTAGATAAGGGGTACATACGCTCGACCCCTTTCTCTCGATGACATGCATCACAGCAAACACTTCTCGGAGCTTTTCCCTTCAACGATTTGACAATTCGCTGACTGGCACAGTAGGCGGAGGATATCGCCAGTTTAGCCGCATGGGATCCTACCAGTCAAGGTTTCTAGGCTGGCCGTCCGCTTTTGCCGCCTTAGGGAACGTACAGAATCTAGTCACACAACATATGCACATCGTGGCCTGGACCTGTTGGCGAAGGATTAAGTGGGCAACTGGAGCGAACTCGATTGTGAGTGCTCCATGAGTGCTTGGCCTCTGAATCCGGGACTAGTAAATGGTATATTCTTGATGATATTACCGCACGGCCGGTACCACCACCTACAGGTATTCCTACATCACATTTAAGACGATTATGACCTAAACACAACGCACGTATCGATTACATAGACGATAAATTGCAAACATTACGTCTCTTATCAACCGACTTAGTAATGGATTTCCGCGCTTCTAACTAGTACTCGAATCCCGATCATGGTTCGCCCACAATATGAGGCCGACACGCGATGATTCGACAACAATCGCACTACAGGGATTTCTCAAGGTCTCGGCATCATCCATCGTTCCTATATGTATGGATAGCCAACCATGATGGGGACAAATTCCGACTTGCATGTTAGGAGTGAATGGGCAATTGGATTGGCTCTGGAGCAGCCCTTGAATCGTGGGAATGCGACCAATGCCATGCGCCATTGCTCATCATTGGATGGCCACAAGAATTTTGACGGCCTCATTGCGGGGGAGTAAGATCCTGCAACAGAATTAGATGGTTCCAAGCCACGAAGACCGGCGTCACTTGATGCTGAACTTTGAGACGTATTGTCTCGTTGGTTTTGAGTTCGCATATGGCCCGTTTATCCGAATTAGCATTCTGGAATACGCCTCGTTGCAGCACAGAGCATATTCCCCCAGAAAAGTTATAAGATAAGTTTATGCTGATCAAATATTTGCTCCCTCCACAGAACCCCGTGCGGCTTATGACCTGGATCAAGAAACTTTTACAGAAGATTCGTTATATGCTTTACAATGGCGCCTTTAAACTCTCTTCTAGTTTATTAAGATTGCGATGCTCGATGGTTGAGGGGAGTTCAGTACTAGTTCATACTAACTTGTCGCTGATGTGTCTTTTCGATTAATACAACCTGATACCACGATGACTCTAGCGTGGCAATAGTTGTAAGGACTACATATGCCTAAGACTTGATATTGTGGTTTATCTTCGAATGAAAGACTAAAAGTGAACCTTAATGGACAGAAGTATGTACAAAGAAAGTATTAGACGACTTATATAGTACCTAGTATGTCAAAGGAAAAAAGATCCACTCCTGATACTATTTAATGGTTGAGTTGGATCAGCTTCAAGCCATGCAACAATGTAAAACATGTCCTAGCAAATGTAATTGAAGGACACTCAGACAATATCCCACGTGGGTTTCGTGGAGTAGAGTCTATAGAGTTATAGAGTATATAGTATCTGTATGTGGTGGCAAGTAGGTTTCGAATAGTAACACCTTAGGTATTTAGGTACCTACACGTGTATTTACGATACAGCTTTCGCGCCAAGCAAACAACCTACCTACCAAGGTAATACTAAGACTCATCGATTTTATGATATGACTACAAGGTTGCTTGTAATGAAGGAACGAAACAGCAAATAAGCGCTGTAATGACTGGAGGTGTAATGTTAAGATGTATGTAAGTGGTAGATAGAAAGGTCGCAGAATTAATCAGCTGGGTGGAACAAGGTATTCGATGAAGTGGAGCATAACATAATGTGAAGATTAACTTTTACTAGTTCATATACCTAGGTACTTACTTAGCTTCCGTTGGTTTATACCTGGTACTCAACACGGAAGGCTCCGATTATCTGCATCGAGGCTTAATCATGAGACTTGGGAACTAATATGTAAGTATCATTGAGGTAACTTCAATGGATGTTCTAATGTTGACGCATGCCTTTTTGAGTTTTTCCCTTGTTGCAAATCTCAGTTGCTGTCTTCGTGCCTGGAAGCGCAACCAGGCAGGTACAAGGTAGGTAATTACCTAAACACTTTGAACATGGATGAATCTATCCGCGATGTGAGGTACCTAAGTACTTAAATAGATCCCTGATTTACATAATAAACCCGGGAACCCCTCCTTCTCTATCCGAACCTCCCATGTCTCTTTCTGTGGCTTTATTAGACTTCTTAGAGGAAGGCTTGTCATCGTTAATAGATACAATTACATCATCAACTGCCTCGTTTAATATTGGCACTATGACTACCTGGCTAGAGAATTTCTACTAGTCATTAAAATTAGGTAAGGAAGGCGTGAGAGAGGTATACAAGTTAAGTGCTTAAGTCGGTAAGTACATCTATAATGCCAGTACCGTAGTATGCCGCGAACTACATATACATTATACATACTTAGGTCGTTACGCAGGTATGCATGTACATGCATGTATTATACTGTCTGGTACATGACCTTTTTGCGTACATTGGTTTAATAGATGAATATGATGTACATACATTGTGGCCTTAAGCATTGCATTAGTACTAGCTCTGGATAGTACTACCGAAGCAAGAATGAACGTGTTTTACTGCACCCGACCTTGTCCTAAATCGTCAGTCACCACCTGGGCAGTTTTTATCAGTCGCAGATTCCCATACCATATCCTAGCCTTTTTACCTTAGTGGTCTACACCTCTTTCTTCCAATCCCATCACATCCACTCTTTTCTCTCTCTCTCTCCCCAGACTCCCTTCCAAAACTTCTTCGTACCTTTTCTTCAGTTGTTTCATATAACAGTTGAACTTCTTGACCTTTTCTCCCCCAACCAACCGCCGTCCTCCCCCCCAAACCTCTTCCCAAACTTCATACTCTCATCAACCTCCTCTCCCTCTTCTCCCTTTCACCCCTCAACTCTCACTCCCTTCCAACACATTAACACACCTTCTCCTCACTCCTCTTTGTTCTACCAGGCCAACTTATTTCACGAATAAGACACCGCCTGCTGGGATTCTCAATACTTTCCCACAGTTGAACCTTTCCTTATTCAGGGTCCATTCCATCACCGCTTATCTAACCCTGGTCAAACGCACCCTTACCTACCAACTACCTCGTTGAGACCCAGCCGTCAACGACCATTCTACGGTTTACGGACCCTGTCTCCATCTAAAAAAAAAAAAAAAAGTCTCCGTTCTCACGTGGATTTAATTTTACACCAAGGCCCTAGTAACAGGCAAGCGAGAGAAGAAGAAAAAAAGAGGGAAAAAAATCCAAATAACACAAAAATTTCCCACCCCGCATAGCCAACCATTACCGGTGAGAGAGCACAGGACATCTGTAACTTCTTTCAAGATATCCATACTGCGAAGCACAGACTCTGCAGCAGAAGGTTAGTCAAATATGCAGTGCCCCGCCTCTTCAAGCCCCAGTTTCGCATTATAATCACCCGTTTCTTCCTAATGTTTCTTCTACATTGGTTGTATTTTTATTTCTATTTTCTACAACCACATGCCGAAATCGTGCAGATGCAACAGCCTCTGACAAGATAAGATCTGTTTGTAATCTCGTTTCATCCGTTTCTTGGCTCTCTTTTCCTCATATCAGCCTCACATCCTTTCCCTTACGTGACCAGTAACGGATTACTTCCCCGCAGCAGCAGCACCAGCACCAGCACCTGCTTATCAGAGCTAACTGCGTGCAGCCTGTCTTTTAACGCCAGATCCGGAGCCTACAGCAACCCACTCCCGTACCACTTTTCTACATACACCCGTCCCCATCGAGTGTCAGTTAGCCAACAGGATCTTCTGCGCGCATAACTCACTCTAGTTCCATTAACTCGGGTGATATCACCGAGCCAGATACAGCTGACATAGCAATACCGCGCATTCACGTAAACCCACCACACATCCACCAAACGCGACAGTCACCAATATGTCTGCTCCCCAAGACTCCTACCCTTCCAACGGTAGCGACCAACTACCAAAAATGGACCAGCTGAAGCTGGATGACAACGAGCCTCGTTTAGGGCCTGACGGCGAACCTGCACCTAAGACCGACGAGGAATACGCTGTATCTCAATTAACCCTTCGCGCCATCGTCTCCTCCAAGGAAGCTGGTGTCATTATTGGCAAGGGAGGCAAGAATGTTGCAGACCTACGCGACGAGACTGGAGTTAAGGCTGGCGTGAGTAAGGTTGTGCAAGGAGTGCATGATCGCGTCTTGACAATTTCGGGCGGCTGCGAGGCCATCTCTAGAGCATACGCCATCGTCGCTCGCGCATTATTGGACGGCGCCCCTTCAATGGGAATGGGAGGCGTTGTCCAGAACAATGGCACGCATCGTAAGTCTTGCCGAACTAATTCTTTCTTGAGTGCGCAAATCTGACACGCTCGCCTACTACGTAGAAATCAAGCTGCTCATCTCGCACAATCAGATGGGTACCATCATTGGCAGACAGGGTATGAAGATCAAGACCATTCAAGACAGCTCAGGCGTGCGCATGGTTGCGCAGAAGGAGATGCTTCCGCAATCGACCGAGAGAATTGTCGAGGTACAGGGAAACCCCGAGGGTATTCAGCGAGCTGTCTGGGAAATTTGCAAGTGTCTGGTTGACGACTGGCAGCGTGGCACTGGCACGGTCCTCTACAATCCTGTCGTTCGAACGGCACCTGGTGGAGCGGGGTCCCTTGGTGGCCCCCCTGGCACTGGCGGGGTAGCTTACGGCTCATCCGGTAGAGACAATTATGGTGGCACTCGCGTGATGCGAACAGGAAATGGCGCCGACTTCAGCAATGGAGGCGCACGCCCGTACAACCGTCGATCGGATTCGGACGCAGCCACACGCGGACCGCCTACGCACGATGAGAACGGCGAGGAGATCCAGACGCAGAACATTAGCATTCCCGCAGATATGGTTGGCTGCATCATGGGACTTGGCGGGAGCAAGATTAGCGAGATTCGCAAGACCTCCGGCGCCCGCATCTCTATTGCCAAGGTAAGATCAACCCAAACGAGTATCAGGACTTTGACGACTAACATTATATTTTAGGCTCCCCATGATGAGACTGGAGAACGAATGTTTACCATTATGGGCACTTCGAAGGCGAATGAATCGGCACTTTTCCTTCTCTACGAGAACCTCGAGGCGGAGAAGATGCGACGCAGCCAGGCGCAATCGCCCGAGTAATCCCCACCGGTACTCACCTTAAGAATTACATAGCCATCACGGAGAGGCTAGGAATTCGTACATCTATTCGGAGTATTTCTAGTGTTGGGTCTGATATGGCGACGTACCCTGCGTTTTAGGGGGGACACTTCAGATTTGACTTGCCGCAAGGCCGACCTCCCTTGGTTTGGGTGGTTCCTACGATATGACATGACGATGATTTTCTCTTTATTCAGAGGCAAAGCTCATTATTGCCTAATCACAATTCCCTTTCTTTAATATTTCCTCGACGAGACCAACATCTTATGGACACGTGGGTCCTCACATATGATGTACGGCTTACTCCCCGACAATCACTCGACACATCGACTTCGATACCTACCAGACTGGGTGCTGCTCGAGACCTCTCAGAGCTCTTATTCACTTGACACATCCGCCCCCATGCGTCAGCATCCTCGTTGTATCGACTTTCCCCCTACAATACAACATATGGCCTAACCTCATGCTTAACACGAATCTCGGCGATAATCAACCCCCCTTTCACTTTCCATTTCTCACGCTAGTTGACCTTACTCTTGTCATCACGCAATGATTACTCCCTCCTTTATCCTCTTTACCCACGACGAAAACCACCGGCGACCCCATTTCAATTTCCTACCGTCAGACCCCAACGAAGAAACCCCAGATATTCTGTCTGTCGACCGCATGCGCGCACTATGACATTTTTTCGACTTGTCAAAGTGCTACGCAGTAAATCCTGAGATGGTGACTTACGAGACAACAACTCCTGTCACTGCGCACAATAACTCGGAACTTGAGGCGTACATGAATGGCGGCGGTTAGCTCTAGGGGTAAATTCGATCCTGACGCCGACAAGGGGGGCATTAGACCAGTATTGCGCTTTAGCCATCAATCATTCCTTAAACTTCACTATCAAGGAATGGATGCAATGATCTTCTGAGACGTCTAGACAAGGTGTATCTAGCAACAGACAGAGGAAACTTTGCAAAAAATTCATGCGCATGGCCACCAAACTTGTGCCTATTCGTTTTGACATGGATGAATTAATGAAATTGTGATTGAAATATGTATGTGATGCTTTGACGTAGAAATCTTAAAAAGTAGCTCCTAGTAGGTATCCATCTTAATAAGCCCTATTTTTTCTCTTCTTCGCTCATGAAGTCTTGGGGGATATCGGAAACTCTAGGTATGGTTAGTGAGCTACATGTATTATGGGATTATTTACAAATAAGTTTAGCTCTCTACACCTGGGCAGTTCAACCATACCAAATACTACGGAAGTAGAGTTCTATCAGGTACGCAGGTACGCAGGTACGGTAGTTGGAGGGTATAGTGGTAGGTAGGCGGGGCGGGCCTCACCGCCCAAGTAATTAAGTCGTAAATGGTCAAGTGGCTTTTTCAATATTTCCCGTGTTATAATAATTCTGCCAAATTTTTTTCTATTTACGAGTTAAAACGTGGTAAGTGGCCAATCTGTCATCAGTTACTGAGCTGTAAGCGCGTTGTTGTCTCTCACTCTTTTTATCAGCTCAGCGTCTTGTAGTATATGTATTCTCACCAGTGTCATGGATATTTTCAAATATATTAAACATTCTTAGATTTATTTTGACTAACTCAGATGGTAGTCAGTCAATCGTTTATTCTCCGTCTATTTCAAGCTTTGTTGTTCTTCTGCTCCTTATAACGACTCTGCGAATACTGTCGTATCATGGCGCGTACCAAGCAAGCGAAACCCGTCGAGCGCCAGCCGTCGTCCGAATACGTCGCACACCAAACCAAAACACCTTCTAGGAAGAGGGATGGCACCGCGCCTCAGTCCAACGGAGTTGCTACCAAAGTAGTGGAAGCGGCGGCGCCGGTGTCGACGAAGCAGGATGCGGGCGTAGCGCAATTGGTGGTCGCCGTCGCCGGCATATATGGGTCCTTGTACGTATAGACCGAGACCGTCGCAACATTGCGACAACTGCTGTCCTGGGGGGTTATGACATACTGACGCAGGCTTGGTTATTTTCGCAGCCTCACCTGGGCCTACCTGCAAGAGAAGCTCACGACGACACCGCACGGCGCGCCAGGGGCCACCGAGGTCTTCCGGTACCCGGTCTTCCTCAACACGATCCAGTCGCTGTTCGCGGCGGCGACGGGCGCGCTGTACCTGTACTTCAGCACGCCGGCGGGGACGGCGATCCCGGCGGTGATCCCGTCGCGGGGGATACTGGCGCCGCTGCTGCTGGTGGCGGTGACGAGCTCGCTCGCGAGCCCGTTCGGGTACGCGAGCCTGGCGCACATCGACTACATCACGTTCCTGCTGGCGAAGAGCTGCAAGCTGCTGCCCGTCATGTTCCTGCACATCACCGTCTTCCGCAAGCGCTACCCGCTGTACAAGTACCTGGTCGTGGCGGCCGTGACGGCGGGCGTGGCCGTGTTCACGCTGCACTCGGGCAAGGCGCACAAGAAGGGCTCCCCGGCCAACGGGAACAGCGCCTGGGGCTTGTTGCTGCTGGGTGTGAACCTGCTCTTCGACGGCCTCACCAACAGCACTCAGGACTACATCTTCGGCGCCTTCCAGCCCTACTCCGGCCCCCAGATGATGTGCGCGAATAACCTGATGAGCACCGCCGTCACTGCTGCTTACCTCGTCCTGAGCCCCTGGCTTGTGCACACGGGGATCGGCGAGTGGCTCGGCATGGACGTCGCGGGCGGCGCCGGCGAGCTCGAGGCCGCGCTGGGGTTCATGGGGAGACATCCCGCGGTCTGGGCCGACGTGCTGGGGTTTGCGGCCTGTGGCGCCGTCGGTCAGGTTTTCATCTGTGAGTTTTCTTCCCGCTCCTTCCTCTATCCCCACGTAGAATCTCGCAGAGCTGACAGGGTCGGAAACGCACAGTCTACACGCTATCGACGTTCTCGTCGGTGCTCCTGGTCACGGTCACGGTCACGCGCAAGATGTTCACCATGATCCTCTCCGTCGTCGCCTTTGGCCACCGCCTCACCCGCATGCAGGTCCTCGGCGTCGGCCTCGTCTTCGGCGGCATCGGCGTCGAGGCCGCCATCGCCCGCCAGGAGAAGCTGGCCAAGGAGGCCGCGAAGCGGAGGGCCGCTGCCGAGGGGAAGGCGCAGTGAGCTGTCCATGCAGCCCTGCGGCGTGTTCATCCGTTGTGTTTATTTCGTCGTATGCTAGAAATCAGGCCTGCTAGACGACTGCTTGGTCAAGGGTGTGTGTGGATTTTGAGAGGCCGCCCCGTGCGTGTATATAGGTGTTGCAACGATGATGTGTATATATGGATACCAGTAGCTACTAGCTAGGAGGACTTGAACGATTGTATGGAAGCTAGGCTACGGAAAAGATGGAAAGGAGGGGGGGCCAGGTCCGAAGCATTTGTCACTCAATGAATACATGTTGTATCTATTGATAATTGAAGATTTAGAGGTTTACATCGTGGATATGCTTCCATGACTCGATGTACAAGGCTAGGCACACTTCGACAAATCACTTACTATCATGTGGTGTTTACGTTGCAGGCATAGATTTTACGTTATAGGGAACTACGTACATTTTCTTGTAAAGAGTGCAAGTCATCATACAAGTTCTGGAACAAAAAACATCAAATCATGAGCATATTAATAAAACAAAGAGTAACGTTATTAGAATAGAATCGACCTATGGTACAGTTCACAGTAGAAAAAAGTACATCAAAAAAGTTGACAAGTATTCGTGAATGTGACAATGCAAGAAGAAAATCTGCATGTCGTCTCGTGTTGATAGCAACAATGTGTGTGTGTGATGGATATTATTTACAAAGCGGGTTTTCAGGGACTCCCTTAACAATTGTCCCTTTTCTGATTCGTAGAATTAACCCCCCCTTTGCTTTTCCCCCCTTTAACTCCCTAGAACGCCGTTGCTTGCTTTGTGCCGGGCTCGCATCCTTGCGCGAGCTTGTTTGCTGATATCAAAGTCGGTCCGTCGTGATTTTGTGTGAATGGGCTTCGTGCGGTTCGAAGCAGAGAAGAATAATGAAGAAGGCGAGTGACTTTTTTTCGAGCCGATCCGAGATACGTTCCCGATCGATCCTTTCGATAAGGGCAGTGATCAAGTTTACAACTGCAGACGAAATTCATCGCAGCAATAGTAAAGTAGGGTGTTTAATATGTCCAGGTGTAATGCCCGCCCCTTTTCAGTTCCGTATTCCAGATATACTCCTCCGTGTGTACACCTTCGTCTCCTTGTACTTTTCTCAAGTCCAGAAATTATCCACTGGCGTCCGATTGGCTAGCGAAAAAATAAATCAACCATGCATGTTCTCCAACCCTTTTAGTAGAGGCCTCGCAGTTGAGCCGTCCGGGTATTTGGTTCCACCGTTCCAGTGCTGCCTTAATCCGCACCGACCAAACGGTAATCAAGTCGAAAGAAAAACAAAACGAAGCGATGTTGTGCCATTGATGAACAAATGAAAACTAGTAAGGTCATCCCGCGAGAGGCTCGGGGGTAGAATGCGTGTGAATGTCATACTGCGTATACCGCGTATCACATTACCGATCAGGATATGAATAGTTTGATGGATTATAATACGTCGTCAATAGACCGAACGATAGGAGTCTCACCCTTAGTCGGAGGGCTTCTAGGGTCGGCCGTTTGAGGGGGTCGTCCGAACGGGAATAACGGATCCCTTGGGAACATCGTCTGTCGCGGAGAGAAGAGACCTTCACTAGGTGTCGGGGGCTGCTCGACGAACTTCATGCCGGACATCTCTGAGTAGGAATCGTGCAGAGGATTGTTTGTCATGGTCTCGGCTCTCGGCGACATGAGAGCATCATCGTCATCCGGCAAAGCGGGGGCAATGGACAATTCCCTTCGACTGCTAGGTCGTTCGTTGTACGGCTCAGAAGGACCAGACGGGCCGAAATTCAGACTAGAAAACCCTAAGCTTGGGATCCCACTGCCGAAACGACTAGCTCCGAATCCGGGGGACGGGGGAGGTCCAAAGAATCCCGGAGACGGAGGCGGCTTGAAGAACATTGGCGAGGGGGGAGGCAGCGATGGCGCCTGGCTGCGTTGCGGCGCAGGAGGCGGTTCAAAGAATCGAGGCGGCTCAAGCGTGCTTCCAAAATTAAAGCGTCCTGGTTTTCCGGGATCTTTTTCATCCTCCATTTCGGTCCAAGAGAAGGTTGACGGTGCGGACGAAGGTCCTGGTGAGATAGCCTCCATGTTTGGAGTCGACTTGCCACGGGAATGGCTCGAAATGCGCTCGGCATTGGAACTGTCATCGGCCCCGTTTTTCTCGTCCGGCAATGGCGCAGTCAAGGGTTCCTTAGGCTGTATATCAATGGCATTGGCAGAGAGAGTAAGACGATGTTTGGTGGGGCTTCTTCCGCTTCGAGGACCTGCAGCAGATCGAGGGAGCTTCTTCTTTGACACTTCTTTTTGGAAGTCTTGCAAGCAGTACATTAGACGCATATTCGGGCTGATCCACTTGCTCTTCGATTGCGCAGCGTAGTAAGCATCATTAACAGTCAAACCGGGGTTTTGATAGAGGCCATAAGCGATGATCAGACTGGCTGAGCGGCTAGCACCCTGTTGACAATGAACAAGAACCTTCTTTCCTTCCTTCGTACGCTTCTCGATCTTCTCGCAGAGCATCATTAGGTCTGTTGCGATGTCGGTATTATGATCCCAGGGTATGTGAATATACTCAGGTTCAGCAAAAGGGTTTGCTTTAGGAGTTGTCGGTGTCTCCACCGAGGTCTCGTTCGAGGGAGGGAACTCGAAGGCCGTCGCAAAGCTGTCATTTGTCATGGCGGTGTCCGGAACTGGCGACTCTTCTGGTACCGTATGTAGACCCTGCTGGCTCTGCTGGCTCTTCTCCTTTTCTGCAGCCTGGAAGGGGTTGAGGACTTCACGGGCCACGTTAATTACAACATCAAATTGTGAGGCTTCCTCCGCCGTAGGTTCCAAGTAAAGATAAACGTTGTCTTCGTAGATTGCGATCGGTCCGTCAGGGTAGCCTGGAGATTTTTGATCTTCGTTGTTTTCTGGCTCAATGAATGGCTCGAAATCCATAGCTGCGCGATTGGCCAATTGAGTCTTAATAGGCGAGTCTTCCTCAAGAATGGTAGTTTCATAGTCCATACTGGTGCACCCCATCTTTGTTGGTCGTAGTACTTCAGATAAACCCGAGGTGCCGCGCTCGAGAACTGGAGGAAAAGTCATGCCGCCAGGCGGTCCAAATGTAGCAGACTTTAAGCCACTCAATCCCGAAAGCATATGAGGAGATGACGTCGAGTGCTTCAAAGATCTGCGCTGCAGAATCGGCGGAAGTTTCGGCGAGCTCGGGACCTCCAAAGTGGTGGGCCGAATATTGAGCCCGGTCGAATCAGTCTTAAGACTGAGCTGGCTAGGTTTTCGCTTCATCGCAGGAATCTTGGGCTTAATGAAATCGGGGGAAGAAGGTTCAGAGACGAGAGTAGAAGATAGCGAGGTGGCAAATGGTGGCTGTATCGACAAACCCTTCATGTTTCTTGCTCGTCTAGGCGATGGAGACGTCATGGGTCTCTCCCGATTGCTCGGGTCGTGAACCGTCAGGTTATCCATCGTCGATGGTAGTCCACCAAATGTGGTAGACGGGAAAGAATTTAATGGTATCAAATTAACAGGCGAGTCGGGTGATGAAGAAGGTGAGGGATCCGAAAGTGAAGAAGTGTCTGTGGTTAGGGTTGTTGTGGGAGAAGAATCGGCAGACTCAGAGTTTTGAGTAGAGGTGCTGTCGTGGTGACGGTGCGAAAGATCAGTTGGTAAAGGTCGCAACATGTGTTGTTGTGGTAACCCCCCAGATAGTTGCCCAGGTGCACACGACGATTCCATCTCCATTAATTTAGGGTCTACCATTGTTACCAATCCCCTCTCATCAATATTATTGTCCGCCTCAGGATCGAATATGGACATGAATGAGGGTATTTGGTCCTCATATAATCGTCTAGCGGTCGCGGACGGCATGTTTGTCAACACCTCAAAACGGGTCCTTCTAAATCCTACTCTTGTGTTTTTTTAATACCACAATGTTCACACTGTTCGTTCCTATACCAAAGCACCAAGGCTATTCGATTGGTGTTGCGTCGCAAGTTAATCGGCCCAATAAAAATAAACAATTCCACAACGATCGGTCGACCTCTTTAACGAATGATGGCGTAGTTCGAACGGTTAAGACGATGCTTTGTGCAGGACAGCGCTGCTGTATCCTTTCTCCTACTCTCAATTTATGATTTTACTCTCCGTCTCTTTCAATCTTGTCACCAAAAGGTCGATTGAGCCTGGTTATGTATATGTAATCCTCACTTATTCCAAAACAGCCACGCCCATAATTTATTTCGCGATAATCAACAACAACAATAGGTTAGAGGCAATGATTGCGTCGTACTAATGGAGGTACGATGAGACTAGAAGAAGCCAAGAAGGTATAAAGCAATAATGAATGGAATTGACAGGATAAGAATGTATGGTCAAGTATTAAAGGAGGTTAGAGAAGGTAGGCGGTAGTGGTGGTGGTGGTGTTGTTGTTGTATTCAGGCATGGAAATTTGCTGGTCAGAGTTCGGCCGCCATTAGGATATTAGCACTTATTACCAACTACCGAGACTGTCATAGAGAAGTAAACAATTGACTTGTTTGTTGGTAATGGGAAAAAGGCAGTGCGGCGGTTGGCGATACGATCCAGACAGCGGCAATGTGCGATACAAAAGTAGGTTTCAAAGGGATCGTTAGGATAAGAATTAATCGAAAGGATGAGAGGGCGTTCAGAGAGACATAGACACCAGCACCTGTGTACTCTTCCCGCGCAGTCTTTCGAAACAACGAACAAGGGGGGAAAGGATAAGGATCAAAAAAAAACCCGGGGGTGGGCGCAAAAGGTAGAAAGTAGAAGGAGGAAGAGGCAAGATGGTTGCGGTGGGAAGGACGGCGGAATCAGAAAGTTGTGGAATTGTTGTGTGTGTTGACTGGTGAATGGGTGTGAATTTTGGAGAGAGGAGAAAAAAGAATGGGAATGGGAATAGGATTGAGATTGCGCTAAACGGGAAGCACTTGGCCTTAGCGTAAGTTCAATATGGATAGTAGAACTGGGGTACAGCCACTATGAACAATGGCAGTGTTTGAAACAAGTTCTCTACTTGTCCTCGGCCTGAGGCGCTAACAACCTAAACTAGATGTGGGGCCCCTCAGCTCCATCTCCCCCCTACAACTTATTAATGTACACTGTAAAAAGAACAATCCATCCATCCAATCCATGATGTTCCCAGCAACCTCACACATTTATTTGCACTAGCTACTTTCACGAAAAAAAAAAACATGACTAGAAATCCTAGGGGGCGTCCTTCATCCTACTGTTTACGCATTATCTTACTATACATTCTCAGGCGGGGAAGTTTGCGATATTTTGACCTTGGATTGTTCACACGATGCGGGTGACCCGTTACGTCGCTAACAGTAAAAGCGTGCGCTATTCTGACTGGTTCTTTACGACAGGGGTATAGCCTTTGCGAAACGAGACACTGGCCGAGACAGGGATGGTAGTAGTTCTAATAATAGATGTCTGCAGCTAGGTAGGCGCCAAAGTTGAACCAATCAGGATGCCGGTACCAAATTTGGTCTTGCAGCTGATAATTTCACGTTCGCCAATCGCCTCTTCTTAATGCGAAGCAAAATCCCGGAATTGGCTTTGACGGCTTTGGGAACGTTAAGGGAAATGCGGCGTTTTTTTGTCTTTTTTTCCCTTACATACCTGCATACCTGGGTAGCTGATCTAAGCTGCAAACGGCTTTCCGAATCTTGAGTTATGGGATCTGTCAGATGAGAAGACAGATATTTATTTGAGAAACCCTTAAAACACCTTATTGAAGTGTTAAGTTTATGGTGTTTAGCTATTTGTTTGATACACCCATAATACTTACATATTAGGAGATGTTTATCCAACGTCCCATCTCTACGGCAATTCCAAACTGAGGTCACCATGCCTGCCATTAACATGCCTGCTACATATGAACTGTCATGACTCTTTCCATTCTGAGAGTCAAGTCCGTTGTGGCCGATCGACGGCTATCTCCTTGTCAAGGACAAGGAATCTTACTACTCGAGGACTTTTCGTTCAAGAGGCTCATCTTCATACGTATACGACTGACTAGTTTCGACTGCGAGATGCAGTTCAATGAGTCCTAGAATAGCCGCAAACAGGAACCTTGATCCTTATTAAGATATGGAGAACAGCCGAAGGACCGATTGTTAATATTCCGTACAAGTCGGATTGATCGGATTAGTCAAATTGAACATCCCTTGAAAGTTGAAGCCAGAGAAAATGACGAATCCCTATTTACTATTTAAAGCTCGGTGCATTGAATAGGTATCAATTCCATGGGGTCTTCCCATACCCTGTCACGACACGTGGGTAATAATGGGTGTTCACCAAGTAGTATCCGACGAACATGTCTAAGGTTTATCTAATAAAGCATGAAGGTCTCGTAATAAAGATATAAGCTATTGTAGAGCCATAACTTTATGATAAAGACCATTTGGAATCAGGCTTATATTGAAGTTAGATCCACGGTCTTAAATTAGAACATCACCATGGCTATTAGGTTACTTATGGCAAGTTGGTTTACCGGGACTGGTATTATGCGCGCTCTATTTTCAGGTCACAAGCAATGGAAGTCATACAACTTGACATAGGTAGACACCTAGGTGTACCCAATGCAATGCACTTTGTTAAACTCACGAATTGATGCTCTTGGTAAAAAGCTAGATCTAACAATTGTTATACTTCCGTAAGTGGATGAGAGGTCGATTAGGTATCTTTGGAGCTTCGGTCAACTCGAAATGGTGGTAGCCTCCGTGTAAGGAAATTACATACCTGCCGCTTAGGCTAAAAAAACGGGTCATTGTCGGTGGCCGGCTTACGGCGACTGGACGGGTTCGGCGCTGGCGCTTGCTGCTACTATTTTGGACTAACGATCCCACACTTTCGATCTTAGGGCTCAGGTAGACCTGAAACGTCCGAGTCTTAAACCTTCTTCCTTCGGCCACTTTAGCGCGAGAGGAACTCGCTTACCTACTGTAGCTGTTTAGGCAGATTTCGCACATTAATACCATGCCGCTAGGATATTTATTTACTTACAACATTCCTGACATTTTGGTCCACTCCTTCTCCGTCTTATGATCTGGTTGCCGTGCCATTTTTCATGTCACGTCCATGACTTATGATAATCCCAGGTATACCAGATCCAAGATCCACCTGTCTTTTAATATCAACAAAACGTCGGAACTTTGACCTCCTTTGTTTGATGATGCTATCGAACGACCAGATGCTCTCTAACAGCATGCCGATTATCGATATTTGGGTTCTAAGCCCCGATGCCAGGTGTTTCGAAACATCGACTTGAGACTGAGTGATCATAACGAGACCGCTTTACATAGTACAGCTTCAGTCTGATACAGTCATATCATGATGTCTCGTCATATCCCTTTACAGCTTCGAAGCGCACTGCCGATTGTCAATATGGATGTGCTCGATCAACCCACAGACTATGAAGATTAACGTTCAAAGTCAATATTGTCCGAGTACCTGATAGACGGTAAAATTTGCTAGGTACCGGAAAGTTTCTGAGCTTCAAATCATTAACAAATTGAGTGTTGGTGTTGCTGATAGAAATCATAGCATCGCTATTGCTCGCGACCTAAAAGTGCACACGTCAGTCATCGGGCGAGTAATGATTGAATGCGTTCATCTAATTGGATCGTGACCGTCTAGACTCGCATCTTAGCTTCTCTTATTGGAGACGCAGAGAAATCACTACATCGATGCAGAGCACAAGGTAGCAACATCGATAGCCTGATAGAAAGATCTAGAAACCCGAAGTTATGACTGACTTGGTCACCTAATGCAAAATGACGAAACTTTGGGAAGTTGATCAAGTCGACATACAGCTGAACGACGGAGATCTGGCCAAGGCTCGATGAAGCAAATAATTGTCGGAGGGTTTTATTTTTATGTCCTGGCTGTTTCAGCGACTCTACTATCATCATTGAACAAAAGGCTGAAGACCGAAGACCGAAGCTAGCTCTCAGCTTCTTCCAGGAAGATTAAGTATTCGTATTCGATGATATGGTGTCTATTGTATTTTCTTCATTTTTCTCTTTCGAATTAATTGGCCTCAAACCGGTTGGCAATATTGGCTAGTTTGACATTCTACCTAGGTGACGCGACATCCCGACTTTAGCCCAGGCCTCCGATCTTCTGAAGGGTCCATCCCGGGTGCGGTAAATCGGAAGTCAACCGCATCTCTGAGACACACGGCGTAGTTCCACCTAGCTGATACTCGCTCAGCCTATTGATCCGGTGCAGAGTTTCATCAAATTCTTTCTCAGGAACACGAGAAGAAGGGATGTCTGAGGCTCAACTCTGTATAATTCTGAAACATATCGAATTGCGTGAAAGTTTGATTAGATGGGCTGAATAGGTGGTGCTCGTGCTGTCACGGACATCCACAGCCTTAGCTAAGCGTTTGATCTCCTACAAGCTCAGGGGTGCGATATCCTGGGTTTTCCGCTCGCGGCGCACGCAATTGAGGTTTACGATCATGGAAAAGGCCCGGGGTCCCTGTCGCCCCCCCGTCACAAACGACTCTGATCGACCATGGTAAATTGACCGAGGATCCCCTTTGCGCACGTCCAGATTACCCTTCTCGAAATTGTGTGCACCCGGCTTCTGGAATCTAGTGTAACCTCCAGTGTTGCTCCCGAGAAAAGGAGTTGAATCGTACACCTCTACACTAGGTAGTTAGGAGGGAAACAAAGAGCCTAGCATCCTAGATATACCTAGATATACCTAGATATACCTAGATATACCTAGATTACCGAACACCATTCGGGACAAACAATTATAAAGAAATCCTTTTCGAAGGCAATCCAATCCGTACGAGCCGAACCCCGCAAAGTGATCCGCAAGCCCAGAATTCCTTGCATCAAACCGCTATTGGCAGTGTATGTTAGCGCTTACCAGCACGGAATGCATGGGAATGCACACAGCACGACACAGCAGGCTGTCACCTAATGCTGTGTTTTAACATTGACATTTCGTTCGCCAACTTTGCTGCTTTGTTGGTGGCCCAGAACTGGAACCATGCAGAAAATCAGGGGGCTTGGGGAGGTTTGTCTGCAGGCCGAACTTGATTCCTTGCAGGACTCCGCAAGCTAAAATGTCCAACGTGACCAAGTGACCACATAGTATTACCCACGCATATCATCAGCCATGTCTTAAGTTGAGTGAGTTAAGTTACGCTTTAAAGATGCTCAAGTAAGTTGGATTACGTAGTAATTAAGTATGGGACTCGACGGAGAAGATTGTCCTCGGCTATTACTAAAGTGCTGCTATATTATGTATATCTTATCATATCTCACATTTTCATTCCTTGTCCAGATTTGCAGCGATATACTAGCTACCGGCGAACTGCCAAATACCTACACTAAATTAACATCCATCCCATTAACCTCACCTTGTCTCGTTAAATAACCATAATATCCACCAACCTTATTGCATAAGTAGGTAGCCGCACAGCGAGAGAGCTGCCCCTGACTAAAGCAGCTAAAAGGTCGTCGCTCGTTTCCATGTCTAGATTATTATCCTTGCGAGATTTAGTCCGAGAACCTCAGGAAGAGCCCCTCCGAAACACTAGGTACTAGGCTTCTTTCATGTAGATGGTCGATTTTGACCAGCCTCCTCGTGAGATAGTACTAATGATATTTCCGGGTGGCTGCATCAAAACTTACACGTTCAAACGCCTTGCAGCACTACGGTGGTAATCTGCAAGTACACCTAGGCATCTTCCAAAACCTCATCGTATGTTTTGATTGGCACTTTATTTCCGTGCTCGCTGGTTTATGCCCAGCATGAACTGCTGCAAGCCCAACCTTACTATTGAAGGTGTATTACGAGCTTCTATCCCACGTTCAATGCTCACCGCTAGGTCTGATCAAAATTGAGAGTAGATTGTATATAAGTATGGATTACCTTAACACTCTAGGTGAAGCCGACAATGAACTAAGAGAAAATTCTCCGTGCAATGTATTCGTCCTTACCAAACACAGGTATTTTTATTAAGGGAAGCCCCTGAATTGTACCAGTTCCTCACACCTTGCAGATCCTCTTATTGGAGATCAACCTGGACAGCACAGACGGACCCGAATGCTAGAGGCTTTTGTGTGCAGTGTGTGGTAAATATGTACTGGCAATTAATACCATTCCAGGCTCACGGACCTCGTCTACCTATTCGATCACCCATGCAATCTGAGTGGCACTCGGTTGCCATGCGCGGTGCTGCGTGGCTGTTTACCAGCGGGATCGTGTCCCACATCCAGTCGGCTTTGTTAGCGCATTTGATTCACTGGCGCCCGAGGCGAGTTGTAACTACTCCGGACTGCTGCGAGTCGACGTCGTCCACGTCTAATCAGAAGTATGCCCTAGCCCAAGTCGGGAAAGGAGAAGAGATTTGATCGAGGGAGTGAAAAATTTGAAAAGAAGGGAAAAAGTGTGCGGTCTGTGAGCTTTATTATTAGGTAGAGTTAAACAGTCCTTCCTTAGCTGATACCAGGTCGACTTGGGGTTGGCATCCGAGGGGGTCATATCCATCCCGTACAATACCATCCCTATCCTTATCCTTCCCATACCCCCGGGCACACAGACTTGGGACGTTCGGGCTGTTACTCTCTATGCCTGTCTCCCTGTCCTGGCGAATCTCAATATGATCGAGGGTCCCGATTCAACTTAATGAGCTTCTCCTGAGATTTTTAGCACCAGAGGCACACCTCGGTCCTCTTCCAACTAGTTACTCATTTCACACAATACCTTTTTCCTTTTTGTTACAGTCGTGTCGGCTTTCTTTTATTTTCACGATCACGACAATAGCCTCAGTTTTGTTCCTTTTGCGCTGGTAGAAGGGCCGCGACATTTGACATTATCCATGGATTCTCTTAGGTGTCTTGGTAATGCAAAAACACTGCTTGGAACCCATGCGAACCTGAATTAGCTACATACCCGACCCTGCTCGATAATAAGTAATAGGAAAGAAAAAACATATGATTAATTAACTTTGGACGATATGGATTCCAAAAAATCCGAGGCAGTTACTGCTTCTAATCGACATCTCATTAGAGGTAACAGTAACCGTAAAGGTAGGTAGTTGTTGCTCTTTTTTTTAATATTCTTTTTTATATTGCAACTTTTTTTAAAGTTGTGCAGTATAGTAGCGATAGTGTAACGACTTTGTTAGCAGGGACGACGACCACTAATAATTTATGCCTTCCAGTTACAGCTGCATCGGACCCATCCGCATCCTCTTCCCTTTTGTCTCGGTCATCTCCCACCGCAAAAGTTACAACAACCATCACCGCTATTAAGAACAACCCAAATCCAACTGCAAAAATTTCCACACCGTCTAATACTAAGCATAATATTCTGCACGCACACCGACAAAGCCACAGCTCTTCAAAACTCCCCGCCTTTAGATTTGCCGATCAGAAGAAAGAACCGGTCGGATTGCATTCATTACTGCAAAATCATTATTTTCCACCCTCGCCTGTCTCACCTATCTTGGAACAGCACACCGAAACACAACCAAACACGGCTCAGGAAATCCCCCCACGGCCAGCGCACCACCAACAGCAGAAGAATCGCAACAATACTAACAATACTAGCCCTGTCTCAATTGAACAATCGCAAGCAGTAAAAAAATCGAGTTCCAGGTCTCGGGCATCCACATTCCAGACCCCCACCAACCTATCGACCGCCACATCGACATCATCATCATCCGCCAATGCGGCGAAACGTTCCGCTTCTCTAGACTCTACCGCTTCTGCTGCTCCAGTTCATACTAACAGAATTGCGCCTAACACGAGTAGCGTTAGGTCGCCCACTGATTCCACCGACACCATTGTCGCTACACGGCCCCGGCACAGACGCGCGCCTTTTTCGAGCAGTTCGATTAACGAGGCGTCGTCCGGTCAGCGAATGCACGCATCCGACGATAGTCGAGGTGCTTTGTCAGGTGAAGAGACTGGAGGTCGGGAGTCGACGCACGGGCAGCGGGAGCTCCTACTACCAAAGACCATTCAGAGGACGGCGACCGATGAGAGAAGGGGTTCCTTGGCGCGGCGTCCACCAGTATCTTACAAGCCACCAGTGACATCTAACACTTCAGGCGGTACCGCGTCTATCCCTCCCATTCGATCGTTCCGATCCTCTGGCGAGCGACGTAGGAGTCTCGTGCTCGACATGAATATCCGCCCGATGCGCGGGTACGACGGAAGCGAGGATTCTGGCGACTCGAACCACCGCGACAGAACTTTACGCGCATTAGAGGGGAGGCGTTTCGATGATGCATCACAGATAACACCGCCCGACTCAGCCGGAGATCGACCTGATGGCGATGACAGCGGTGATCTCTTTCTCAAAATCGCGCGAGAGGATCCATTAAGACGTAACGCGGACGGCAACGGAAACTATGGAGAAACCCAAAGCGCGATAGTAAGTTTATTGGTTGTTCAGTTCCTCAATTGTTTCTCGCGTTTCATAAGGCACGCGATTGTCAAAGCACTCCAGGTTTACAGTGAACTTCAAATCTAGCATATACTACCAACACCTTTTATGTGTCGTAGATATATGGGCTTTTCTCAAAAAAAAGCTCCGTTTCTAAAATTGATCTCTTGCTAATGTATGAAATAGTCTCGAGTCACACGGACCAGTCGACGGCCTCTCTCCATAGGTGTGTCCTCGTACCAGCCAAGCTCGCCCCCTCAAGTGGCCCGGCGCCTATCGGATCAGGAGAGCTCCCGCCCTCGAGGATATAGTGACGATCAGTCAGGAGACAGAATTACCCGTACTCTAACTTATAGAGGTCTGTCTAAAGACAAGCAATCCGACGAAATGAAGGCCAAAGGCACCACCAGCACTCCCCTCCGCGGTTCTCCTCTCACCCCTCGATCACTAGCTTTTCAAGACTTGCCTTCAGATCAAGGATCCACCTACGCGCGAAGAAGACAGGCATCTATTGATAACGGCTCGACTGTTCCATCCCGTATGGCGTCACTAAAGCAACCGAATGTCAACTATAGTCATCCCAGAACCTATAACTCTTCACCACTAGTACCCAAGTCGATGGACCCCCAAAAGAATGATGCACAAGTGGATGATGCGAATCATGGCGTTGAGGGAACAAATTCGACGACATCTACCGCTGCACCTTCCACCGTATGGGATGAGCTCGACGACCTCAAATCCCGCATCCACCGTCTTGAGTTGACTGGCAAGCTGCCTCCAACCTCAGGCGCTGCCATATCACGAGCATCCGAAGAACGACCACCGACCGCCCATACCAATGCAACGACCCTCTCAGCCTCTCCGAAGCGTGGCTCTGGAAGTGCCGTACAAGCACCAGATATAAATATTACACCGAGGGACGGCCACCCACTATTACATTCGGCCTTAAGCAAATCCAAGCAGTTCCTCAGTCCAGAGGTTTATAGTGCGTTGGAGACTGCTGCCAACGATGCGCTTGCTCTTTCTACAATGATGGGCACCCCTGGCCAACCAGGCCCCATCTCGAGCGGTGCGAGCAGCATTGGTAGTGGTACAACTATTACCGACCGTCAATTACGACGAAAGGCAGATAGTATCTGCCGCAGTCTCACTGAGTTATGCCTTGCCCTGAGTGAAGGGGTAGCGCAGATTAAGCCGCAGCAGACGACGGCGACGATTCCAGAGAATTTCTCTGTGTCGAGCCCTACCATCACGAAATTCCCAGACCCCGTTACACAATTCCCTGGAGTGTCCTCTTCAAGGCGGCCAAGCGCTACAGATCGCAGCCATCTACATTCTAGCCCGAGAGCTTTATCCCGATTCGAAGATAGGGATAGGCGGATTAACACGATAGTGACTAGTACACTACCAACTCCGCGGTATAGTTCTACGGTGCCTGTTACCCCCACTGAGGCTGCAGCGCCTACGATGACGACTTCGGCTGGCCGTAAGACCGCATTATTAATATCCCGCAATCGCCGGGCCGGAACAGAGGAACCAGAAGACAGGCAGGAAGGGCGTAAATCGTCGTTACTGAGAACCCGACGCGCTACGACGGAGGAGCCGGAGGAGCAGTACGACCGTCGGCCTTTATTACTCCGAGGCCGTCGAGGAACGTTGGACAACCACTCAGATGAGGAAAGCCGTTTCCGCGCGCCCTCCCGCGCCATTACTGAAGTGCAGGGGGTCAGATCTGGAACGCGTGAATACAGTTCGCAATTACCCGCACCCTCATCAAAGGAGTCCGAGCCCTTGGGGTCTTCGGCTCTACCCAAAAGACGACTTGGTTCGTCAGCACATAACAGCAGATTAGTGCTTCCAGCGTCAACAGCAGGAATTTCCTCGCCTCCACGCCGATATTTCGACCGATCAACGCCGGATCGCGAATACAGCGTCGCGGAGAGGGTATCCGAGGATCGTCCTCAACGGCAATATTCCGTTGCTCGTGCAGGAAGTATGGATAAACGAGCGAACCGCGCAAGTATGATGACGATGAGCTCCCCCGCAACAGGCGGCTACCGATAATGCCATAACGACTATGATACGCTCATGACGATGTAACAATAGACAGTCATTCGGGCCAAGGCAATCTCCTATAAGCATGAACATTGCATAGTTAGACGGCTTTTATTTGTTTTGTTTTTTTTCCGACTTCCTACTTCATATAATACCCCGCGTCAGCGAACAGTTACGAATTTCTACTATCACCTTTTTTCTTACAAACAGCACCGACATATGCTATTTCCTGTATATCAACCAAAACGACTAGGAACAAAAGGCCAAAAAGGGCCCTATGGATTGGTGTGGCACGGAGGGGGGGTGTGCTCCGGTGAGGGTTCTTTTACCTCGGATATTATTCCTTGGAGAGGATTGAAAAAATATCGCGTCTCGAGCCGTCGCGCTCCAGGTCTCATTTCTTGAGGCAGCGATTGCTGAATAGGGGGGAAAGGGGGAGGGGACTTATTGGGGCCGGGGTGGGGGGAGGAGCAGGAGCCTTTATACCAATTATAGGGCGGTGGCGCGGTAAAAAAAACAATTACCGATGTACTATGTAAATATATCGCCAGAGTACGGCGAATAATGTATGAATACTAGGGCTTTTGCGATGAACATAAGAATTTTACTCAATTTTTTAATTATCTTCTTTGGCTTCCATGTGAAATTTGTAGATTTATGGTGCCCTTGGCTGTCTTGGTACCTATCCCTAGATAGATGAAATGAATGCCTCCTTATCCGGGATGACGTAGTTCTCCAATTCAGGAACCACTGACTCAGGCCGAGCGGGCGGGTGGATCCTTTAGATAGATAGATGTATCTTTCAGCTACTTAATGAGCTACATATCGATATATCTAGATCATCTAACTTTTTAACCAACCGTCTGACATTCCCGTTCCCGCTAGTTGGCGATTGGCGAGAAAACTACATCCCAACCAACCTAAGCGAGAATATAAAGCATGGTACGACTCCCATCGTATCATTCAAACTTCTCACGCTGGCTTCACCCGGACTCATCTCCGCAAGCCGCATCTTCAGAGCTCGGGTGGGAATACCATCACCGCTCGCCCGTTCCTCGTTCCACGGCGGGCGTCGCTACTACGGCGGCGGAAGCAGAGAAGAGACCACTATGGAGGGGGACGACGACTACGCGGAGGCGGCGGACAGGGTGGAGAGCCTGGCGCTCAGGGGTAGAGGCCGGGGAGGACGCGGCCGTGGCGGTGGCGGAAGGGGGCAGGGCCGCGAGGTGCTGATCTCGAAGGCGCTGTCGTCGCTGCTGAGACATCAGGCTGAGAACGCGGGGATCCGGCTCGATGCTGAGGGGTATGCGCCGCTGGATAGGGTGGTGAGTTTACCTTTTTTTCTTCTTTGTTTTTTCGTCTATTTTTAGCCCCTCTTGATGAGCTATGTGGGTGGTTTAAAGGACATGCGAGGAAATGGTATCCAAAAATGGAGATATGGGAAGCTAAGTGAAAAGCGTCACTACACACCCAAGAAAAACATGTCTCAAACAACCCCCCCGCACAACAGCTAACAGCAAAAAAAAACAAAAGATGCAATGGCCGCGCCTCCGCTCGCTCAACCCGACATTCGAGGAGATCCGTCAGTCGGTAGCGGACAACGCGAAGCAGCGGTTCGCGCTGAAACGCAAGGACGAGCCGTCGTCGTCGGCGGCGGACGGCCCGGCCGCGTGGCTCATCCGCGCGAACCAGGGCCACAGCATCGAGGTCGCCGACGAGGGCCTGCACACGCCCGTGACGCTGGAGGCCGGCAACGTCCCCGGGACCGCGGTGCACGGCACCTACTTCGCCTTCTGGCCGGCCATCGTCGCCTCCGGCGGGCTGAAGAGGATGGGCCGCCAGCACGTGCACTTCGGCACGGGCGCCCCGCCCGACGACACGCCGGGCGCGGGGATGGCCATCAGCGGCATGCGCGCCGACGCGGAGGTCCTCGTCTTTGTCGACGTGGAGAGGAGCCTCAGGGACGGGGGCGTCAAGTGGTGGATCAGTGCGAATGGCGTCGTGCTGACGGACGGCGGCGAGGAGGGGTTGGTGCCGCTGAGGTACTTCAAGGAGGTGCGAGGACGACGGCAGGGCGTGGGGGTTTTATGGCGCGATGGCGAGAAGGTTGCGGATTTGCCGCCGGATATCTTTGTTAAGGTGCCGATGGGAAAGGAGGGACGCGGTGGTCGAGGGGGGAGGGGGAGGGGGAGAGGGGGACGGAGAGGGGGGAGAGGGGGGACTAGTGGGGGAGGTGGGATGCAGGCTTGAGGCTTTGTTGTATAGGCGGGAAGATAGGAAAAGGGGTATCAGAGATGGTGCATCAAGCTTTTGCCTTTTCTCATCTAAGTGCCTAGGTTAGAGCTCGCTTGTTGTTACTCGACATGCATAAGTGCGGTTGAGTGACTACTCGGAGTTAACGGCAATGTGCCAACACCAATAAGCGAGCGAGCGTAAACAGACTTCAAACCGCATTGTGATTCCAGGGGAATTTATTGCCATAACTATTCCAAGTTTATCTCTTACAAGGTTTAGATTTGTCTTATCTAAAATGTATATCCGTGAAATAGGTGGTCATCATCAGGTCTGTGTGTATATCCACCCAAACCCAATGCGTGACACCTCTTAAGTGATTCCTAGTCAATTTATGCCCTCTACAACTAGCACAGGTCTTCTCAATCAAGAAGCCGGTGTGCCTAGGTATTTAGAGTACAAAATAGTCTATGTATCAATGCTTGTGAGTACAGCCACGACAGTCGTATGTAGGCTGGCGCCTATCTTGGGAGGCGAGAGCGTGGTCGTCACCATTATGCTGACCAGAACAGTGACGGGAGAAGTTGTCGTCATCGTCGTGGTCGTTACCTTTCCCTTCCCCTTCCCCTTCCCTTTTCCCTTCCCATTCCCCTTCGTCTTTTGGACTTCCGTAACGGTGACTGTAGAAGGTGTTTCCGATGAAGTACTAGTGGCGCTGCTAGTGGGGGTTATAGTGACGTTTTTCGAGACGGTGGACAGTACCGTCACTGTTGTCGTGTTTGCCGAGGGGGGCGGCATACTCCAATACACTGGGGCGTCGGAGAGTACCTGCCCGGTGTACTCGAAGCATCCTAATGTGGAGTTCTTGACATGGACTGATCTCTCTGTTTTAAGAGATATGTCAAAATTTCATCCTCAGTCTGTGTGACCCTCGTAGAAGATCGGAGGTCATGCTAGGTAAGCTGCTATGAGATGAAATGTGAACTTACCAAGACGGAATCTGGACGCCTTTGGCAAGGTGGCCTCGGGCATACCAGAAATGCAAGTACACTTGAGGTATATGCCGTTGGAATCGCCGTCGACTTCTCGCTGGGAGATGCCACAGTTGCTGCATGATCTAGAATAGGGTGCCGTATCAGGACCCTGGGGCTCGGAGGGAAAGAGGTCCCCTTCTTCGTTGTAGATACATCTGCAAAAGGGGGAACGGGAAACACATTGTAAGCTACTGATTCGATCCTAGATATTGCATATACATAGATAGGGAGATTATGAGATAGGTATCTGCATGTGCGGATAGGGATACGCAAGAAAAGGAATGTCTAGGGGCTAGACACTGAGCTTACTGGTCGAGGTTTAGGCTACTCGTTAGATATTTCGGATTATCGCTTCCATCCGAACATGTGGCAACAAGCTCGGTGGTTGTCATCGAGTTGTTGCCATGTTCGTGAAGATAAATCCAGGGGCATATATTAAGGCTGAATTCTGTGCCCGATGCTGGGTCGGAATCATCCGCTACAACGAGGGCCACGGCTCTCAAGTAGGAGAGGACGAGGGCGTAGTAGTACTCGGTAGCCTTCATTATCTACTGTTATATCTACTTTCTCTGGGTTAATCAGGTATGATGATGGCCAAAATTATGGGTTGTAGAAGAAGAGAAGTGAGACCTCAAAGCCATGAGAGCGGAAGAGAGCATTCCTTTAAAGCAGCACTCTAAGTATTATAACATAGATTACCGCTGACTATCCATGACTCTGATTTACACGTCACTAAGCCACTCAATCTTTAATGTGATGTTGGTGTCAACACATGTGTTTTGTGTAAGTCGGATGTGACTAGGCACTGGTAGTCGCACGCAATGTTTGCTTTGCCTATCTAAATATGGCCTGTGTAGAGAAAACGAGGGAGTTGTGAACAGGTCTTCCAAGTGTCTCTAGCCGAGTGTATTTGACATATACACAATTGTATGGGTTGCGAATTAATGCTATGGATGTCATAAAGCTAAATTGATTCATAAAATAGGGGTATCTCATCGGAAGCGTATACTTAAAATAATATAGACTCGGTGCCTCTGCATAAACTAAATAAATAATCAGACGTATATTCTAAAGCAAGCCTTAGGTCAAGCCTATCCCAAGCTAGTTGTGAATGAAGCGGCTATATGGTTGCAAATGAAGCCTCAACGGTTGTTTGAAGGTTGGCAACTATTGTAGGCTTATGCGTTTCCGTCACCGGCACGCTCACTAGAACAGTGATAAGGGCAGTTGCCGTAACACTCGTGGTCACTGTCTCCTTCGACTTGGTCTTCGTAACGGTGACCTTGGTGTGCGATGGGCATGAGCTAACGGCAGTAGTGACGGCTGTATCAGTGGTAGTATTTACAATGGTGGTGCTGGCCATCACTGTTTCGGTAGCTGTAATGGTGTTGTTGCTGGTCGCCGTTTCAGTGCTCGTGACGGTGTTGTTGATATACGTCGTATCAGACGTCGTCGTCGTAAACAGGGGAGGAATCATCTTCGGGGTAGCATCCGTAACGTAAGGGAGTATGTTTCCGGTGTGACTTTGACATTCCATGGTTCCATTTGTGACATCGAGCGCAGTTTCTAGAGAGGAGGTTAGAAATTTGAAGTATGTCTTTAGGTTCTTGGAAGGGGTTAGAATGGTAGGACAGGGGTATTCTCGTCAAGTGACAAAAGTATATAGACTTACCCAGATCGATCCAGGCCGCAGAACCCTCTTTAGGGTCACCACCTACTGCTGGGTGGCAGATGCAGCTTAGGCGGACAGACCATTTGTTATTATCGTCGGCCCTAGGTCCGTGGTAGACCAGCCCGCAGTTACTGCATGACTTGGAAAAGGGCCCGACGTATTTTACTGCAGGATTGGCTGGGACGAGCCATCCATTTAGATTGGTAAGGCAGCTGTATGAAACATAATATATTTAGCAATTCGAAGCCTTACAAGTATTCGGTGGGTGGTATTCGTAGAGTGAAGGGGGGATACAGGAGTTCAAGACTGAACTGAGAACTTACTAGTCCAGGTTTATGGAACTTGTGCGAAATTCTTGCAGGTTCTGATCGACAGCACATGTAGCAACAAGCCAGGGAGTAGGCCAATCGCCCTCACTATCGTTCTCTTGGAGGTAAAACCATGGGCATTTGTTGATATCGAACTTGTCGCCCGACACTGCCATAAAGAATAAGCTCCAGGAGCTGAAGAGAAGGACGGCAAAGTAGCTATTGTCAACCTTCATTGTATATCAACTTTCGGATCCAGAATCTGGAACTTATTTTGAAATGGATAGAACTGGAATGAATGGCTTTTTGTGACTATTCTAGCGATGTTCGTGGATGGGGACCGGGAGAGGAAGAGGAGCAGTGAAAGCAAGTAGGAGAGCATTGCTGGTATGAAATAATTATTTATCGAGTTGAAAGACTCTTAAATCGAAATCAGCTTATCATCTGTGTCAGCTAATTATGGAACGACAAATTACCCACGTCACGAATCTAGTTGCGTGTAAGTGTTAGAGCGTGGGTGACCTTTATGTTTTTGCTGTGCAATAGAGTGAGAGACAAGAAGAGCAGTAGCATGCTTGTGTGTAGGAGCGAGTAACTATTAATCTCTGACCTCTCTAAAATCTGAATAACAAACGAAGCACCTTCCTTATTTAGACCTAATGCTTGAGAGCCTACCCCTAGGGGCCCTTTTGGGTCTCTTATTACGTCCTACTATGAAAGGAACGTAGGAAGAGATAGATTGCCCAGTACTTATCCAAACTATGACTTGTGTTAGAAGAGTGAATATCATAGGCTGGGAAACAACTGACAATTCCAAGTTACTTATGTCTGGAAACCGTAATATACACTCCGTAGCTTTATCATAGCTACCCCATCATCGCAACCTCGAGACTGTTCCGTGGCCATTATAGAGGTCCAAGGCCAAGAGAAATAGGGTCAGGTAGGCCCTTTCGGGATGATGAGGAAGTCTCTCGACATTGATAATAGCCTTCATCAAACCCTTTATCGAACATAGCAGATATGAGAAAGAAAGATCTTGCAAAATAATATCTGGCTTATTGATCTATGTGCTAAAATCTCGAGAGGAATTGCCCCACTCTGAAAAGGAGGCTCCTGGATAACAACGCCAATATGTTAAAAGCCTAACTACCAAGGTAGAGGGGTATAACCAAGATCTTATCCTCGCCTAGAAAGAGAGATTGCGGATTAGCTACATTTGAATAAACCAAATACCAAGTGAATCAGGTACTCCAACACGAACATGATACCTAACACCTCCAATGCAATGTTCAGCCAGTCTAGCTCGCCTATTTTCATCTGAGCAAATTTACCAATATAACATCGCCTAGGTACTTGATCATAGGGCAGCAGCTATGGAGTCTCGATTGAAGCCATGACGATGGTGCGGAGGCTGGCAACGACTCTAGGGGTAGCTGAAGGCGTCTGCGTCACGGGCACGCTCACTAGAATCGTGACGGGTTTGATCACGCTCGATATCACGGTCGTCGTTTCGGTCTCCTTATAAGTGATCTTGTCCTTGTAACTCTTCGTAACCGTGACCTGCGTGGGGGACTCGCAGGAGCTGATGACCGTGGTGAGGGCCGTGGTTGTAGCTGTAGCGCTGCTGATCACAGTTGAAGTGTTGGTCACTGTAACGGTGCTCATGATGGTATCATTATGGATCACCGTGCTAGTAGTTGTTGTCGTTTCCGGGAGAGGAAGCATGACCGGGTTGGCGCTGGTGGAATATTCCATTGGTACGCCTTTGTACCCGAAGCATTCTAGGGTGCCGTTGGTGACATTGAGTGCATCATCTAGTATACAAGGAATGTTAGAACTGATACCATATACATCCATGTGTTCTTATACAATATATCAAAGGTAGCTTAGGCCTATTCTCGCTGGGAATATGAAATATTTCCCTAGCTTACCAATGCGGATATTTGCCGGGATATGCATTCCGCCAGGTAGCATCTTCTTGCAGTTGCAAATCAGCGCTACATGCCATTTATCTTTAGAAATGGTATAGGGACCCTGGAGGGCGATACCACAACTATCGCACGAGGCAGAGAAAGATCCCGGGGCATAGGCATTCGGCGAGGTGGCCAATATGAGGTCTCCGTTGTAATTGGTAAAGCACCTACACGAAGAAGAGAAACATAGTGGTGTATCGTCAGCCACAGGGACCTTTGAAACGTGCGATTGAAATCATGTCAAGATACTTGTGTTGGTTTGGGGAACTCACTGGCCAAGGTTCAAGCTGCTTGTGCGGTACTCCTGCGAGCTGTCGATAGAGCATGTAGCGACGAACTCAATTATAGGGTCCTGGGTGTCATCGAATTCGCTCTGGATAAGAGAGAACGAGGGGCATATATTGTTGCTGAATTGGATCGATGCCACGAGAGATAGGACCTGTAAGCAGGGAAGAAGTGTGATATAACGGTAATTTGTAGCCTTCATTGTTGACTTTCAGTAGACTGATTTAATGATACTTTGTCCCGTTGGATTAATGGAGTATGCGTATGAATGATAATGTCACAAGGAAGGATACTTGCGATGCTACCAGTAAGTGCAGAGAAAATAGACAGAGTAGTGTGAATGGGAAGAAGAATGTTATTTTCACATTGTAAAAGGGGGTCTTCAAATGTAGAATCGTCCTGTTGCTAGAGTCAGAAGACTCTTCATGATTCCAGCTCAATGCCATAACCTGCCCAGTCACAAACAGCTGTTCAAACACGTATATTGATGTAGTATATTGGTGTAGGTTGGGAGTAAACTATTATTCTCAATGAGACGAGATGGGAACGCCTCGCTTCGGAAAAGATCATGCTAAAAACAGATGTGCTCTTTTATTCCTCGTCATATGTGACCTTAGCGGGCTGAGCTATCCCTGTCCCGCTCATCCTAATCATGGTTCATGCTAGAAGACTGGGTGATGACAAGGTAGAAACAGTTGATAATGCCGAGTGGATCTGACCTAAGAGCTGTGACATACATACTGTAGTGATTCCTCCATCGTTGGTGACTTGTTGGATATCTATTGGATATCATAGCGCAACCTCGAACCCATTCCCAGTCGACTCAATAACCCAACAACTAAGCTCTCGGCAGGTAGATACCTCATCGCTAGCGCAGGTACCTAGTATTTTTGAAGTATTTCTGACACCTCCTTGAGGCATACACCCAACTAAATCTGGATAAGTATTTCATCTTTCTTACTCGGCGTTTGACCTGCCATGAACTCCCTGTCATCTTCGTCGTCTTTGGCGGCTAGAGGACGCAGGTGTACTACCAACTCCTCTGCAATCTTCTCTCGGGTTGCTTTTTTGCCATAGACTTTCTCTACGCGACCAACGTCTTTAGGTAACCTCATGGCCAGCAGCCCCAGATCTGGGTAGCCGTCGAAGAAGTCATTCATATACTTATTCTTGGTGATCACGAATTCAGGCAAACCCTTATGTCCAAGGCGTGTACAGAGCCTCATGGCCTCCTGTACGGCCGACACCTCTTCGTCGTTGAAAGGGGATGCAATTCCCTTTGGTAGGGGGCTTCCGAAAACGGCCTGAGGCTTATTCGATTCTGTTTCGACAGAAGAAGCTCCAGTCTTTTTAGGTGAGGGTGGAGAGAGTCTCGGTTTCTTCTTTGCTGGCGAGGGCTGTGGTGTTGTATGTTGCTTTTGGGCTTGGGGCTGTTGAGTCTGTTGGGTCCGAGGAGGATTCATGCCGTTGTAGTTGTTGTTATTGATCTTCGCCATATAACCATTTGCCCTGAGCCACTCGACGGCACACTTGGCTGCGTACTTCTTGGCATCCTTCTTGCGTCCGAAGGCGGGCTGCATCCGGTTTATCAAACCACCATGAGGGCCAGGAAACGGATCCGGATGCTCGTCGATCCGTACCCGACAGAACCATTTTTGTTCGAGGCCTACAACTGGGCCTGCTTCCTCCAAGAAGTCACCGCCAGGAACGCCTGGATTAACTCGTTGGCGAGCAGCTCGATATTCTAGGGGAGCATTAGTATCATGATCTTCTCAATGGGAAGCTGGTTGATGGAAGGAGTTTACCTAGTAGAACGCCGATCCAGTTAGAATCCTCAAGCTCTGGTTCGGGTGGAGATAGTGTTTCTGGTGGTAAGATGGATTCGAGTTTATCTAGCAGCTTTCGTTGGGCATCAGTCAACGGTGCTGGTTCTGAGTGTGTAGCCTCGTATTCTTGTTGTCGACCAATCCAGTTTTGGATGGCCTTGTAAGTTTCTGATGACACCATGGCTGTACGTCGTTATATATACGATAAGTTGACAGAATCAGTGAATTGTAATTGACGGTGACACGAAAAAGAAAAGAAAAAAAATGAAAGGAGCATAAAAAACCCATGTACGATGGGATGTATTTCAGGCAGAGATATCGAAATCGTGTAAGTTACCTATCTATGTACATGTAATGAACGAAAGTATGTATTTAATGATTGGGTGAGGAGGGGCCATAATCAGGTATGTACTTGCCATGTTGTACGACGCTGCGAAGTCTCGTTCCTTCCATGATTCCAGCTTTCAACCCTCAACCTAGTCACTCATTTTATTGTTCGGAAATTCATCACTTTTTACACATTTCTTACACATTCATAATTCTATCTGTTCATATACTGTAAACTTGTATTTATCGCTAATAAAGATGTGAAATGTTTACTTAGGCAAGTACTATGTAAAAGATGTTGTATTTCTTAAGTGTGAAAGCTAGCAATGATTTAATCCCATGGAACACAGATATCGATAAGATCAGTTTAATCTTATCTAATCAAGATTCTTGACTCCAGGCGCGTTAAGTACATACATACATATGTCCAGTACATACCCATACCATAATTGTTATTCCGCGACACCTTCCCTTCGAAAACGACTTGATAATTTACCATAATATATCTCTCCTACGCAAAAAACTTCGATAGTAATCTAGAGAATTGCAAAAATGAGCAAACCAGGCCTTTCGTTCGGCCTTAATTTCTCCAAGAAGCCGGGTGCTTCAAAACCAGCTCTCCCGAGAAGAAAACCAATGTTCGGTAGCGACGGCGATTCAGACGATGATACAAACGGTTCAACTGATGGTCCTCAAGCAACTAAGATATCCGAATTCGATGACTTCACAACAAGATCACCCGGCCGCAAACCGAGTAAGAAGCCGCCGCTAAAGTCAAAGAACGGCCCACCGACCCAGCCCCCGAACGGCAAAGGCAAGAAGTCACAAATTTCGATGTACGGTGACCTATCGAGCTCTTTAGAGTCGCGCAAATACCAAGAAGCCGCGGAGGAAGTAGATCCCTCGATATACGACTACGATGCGGTCTACGACACATTAAAACCGGAAAAGAAGGCTACGCAAGAAGATATCGAGAGGAAGCCGAAATATATGAAAAATCTATTGGCGTCCGCCGCCGTACGGAAACGAGATGCCCTAATCGCGGAAGAGAAGAAGATCGCACGAGAACGAGAGGACGAGGGCGAAGAGTATGCGGATAAAGAAAAGTTCGTCACGGAAGCGTACAAGAAACAACAGGAAGAAAATCGGCAGATCGAAGAGGAGGAGCGCAAGCGCGAAGAAGAGGAAGCCAAGAAGAATAAAGGGGGAGGCATGACGGCTTTCTACAAGGACCTACTAGAACGAGGCGACCAACGGCACGCGGAGGTCGTCAAGGCGGCGGAAGAACGCGCGAAGGCAGGCCCCAAAGAGGGCGAAGATACGCAAGAGGAGAACGTGAAAACGGACGCGGACATGGCGAAAGAAATCAACCAGAAGGGTGGTACAATTGCTATCAACGAAGACGGCCAAGTGGTGGACAAGCGCGAGCTACTGAAGGGGGGTCTCAACCTAGGCGCCCCTAAAAAACAAGAACCCCGGAGAGAGATGGGCAAGGGGCAGGACCGCAGGGACGACGGCGGCCAAGCGCGCGGCTTCGTCGGCGCCGGCGGGAAGCAGGCCATGCGCGAGAGGCAGACGCGGATGCTCGAGGCGCAGCTGGAGCAGTCACTGAAGAGGACCATGGAGGAGGAGGAAGAAGAGCGGCAGAAGGTCGAGCGCGCATCCAAGAGCCGCAAGACCGAGACCGACGTCTCGAGCGCGCGGGAGAGGTACCTGGCACGTAAGAGGGAAGCCGAGGAGGCGAAGAAGAAAGCCGCCGCGGAGAAATCGTGAGCAGATTGCATACCTAGGTCACCTAAGTGCCCATTCTAGCCTCTACCAAATCAGGATATCCTGCGTCTCGATATCGATGCCTTCGCATAATGTACACCCCATGTTCTCTACCAGTTCCGATTCTACCGTAAGAATGCCTTCCCTCCTCCACCCTTTCCCTGCTGCCGGCTCGGAACATTCGGGTCATGAATATATATGGCTTTCTAGTGTACAACGACTGAAGGCGAATCGGGACGTGTTTGTGATTTGGATATCCCTAGCGTCAAAAGGACGACGAGCTCTCCTTTTGTATGCGGTGGATGTAGGTCGCGCTGACTTGGTTCCACGCCTGCATGTACTTCTCCATGCATTGGGTGGCACAACTCTTCTCGCCGCTCGAGAAGGATGAGCCTGGCTTCGGTACGCACTTCTCGAAGCAGTGCTCGTTGATTTTCTGCATTTGGCGAGGCAATATTTAGTTCAGGTCTTTTGTCGGGTATTCTTAAAAGTGTTCGCTGGAGGGGTACGGATGTATGATATGATGCATTACCTCTATTAGACTCCTCGCATTTTCCACGGCGTATTGCGCCTGGACCTGCTTCATGACCTCTGATTTGATTGTCTCGGATTCCATGGTGACGGTTATCTATATTTCCTCGTATTTTCCTCGCGAGTAGAAGGTGAATGTAAATCGTGAAGCCAGCAATTAATTAAGGACCTTGCTTGAAAAGTTGAAGCTTTCATTGATTATCGGACTAAAAACCTTGGCATTCTTATCGATAAAGGGTGGCTTGCATGCCAGGTCCACGGGTAGGGCAATGCCACGATGCCCCCCTTTTCTTCATGAAGTTCCCGACTACAACCTACACGTGGATATTTGACTATTGTCTGATATGGCAGTGTTGTAAAAGAATCATATTAGCCTATATACTGGGAAAAGCCGTACTGTGCCATCTTTCACAATTATTTCCTGTTACCGGGCCCCAGTCATCGCCTCGTACGGAGGAGGAGCTCCAAGGGGTCCCGACATACTATCCTCACTAACTCGACCAAGCTCCTCGAAATAAATATTCTCCTTTCTATCCCTATACAATTTCTGTAATCGGAGTAGGTCTGCACATATGGCAGTGATGGTAAGAAGGCTATAGTGTCATGTAATCAGCTAAGTCATTGCAGATATGTATGATAGCTGAATAAGAGAGGTGAATAGGGGCTTACCTGGCAGCGGAGGCTGTACCGCAAATGCCGTCCTGACGAGCCAAACCAGACTTAACAGCAAGGATGATGTCGGCGACCAAAACGAGCGAGAGGATTATACAGCCAACTATGACCGCATTTCTATACCCACCAGTCGGTCTCGTGAGCCGGGGTTGCTGGTTAGGGCCACAGGTTTTCCACAACACGATGAACAAGACGATATTAACGAATGTAGTGAAACCGCCCTATGATCTGATTAGGTTTGATCTCAGAATTCCGAGGACCCTTCAGATGCTCACCACTGCCGCGGCCGCCCAAGGCAGGATCGTGCGCGTCGATACGTCGTCCCAGAACTCATCGTCGGATGGTATGTGGTCGTCGTAGTTGCTTGGTCGAGTAAACGCAAAGCATATAATACTAACGACACACAGGCTGAGCTGACCGAAGATGGCCAGGATGTGGGCTGTCGCCCACCAGTTCACTTTGCTGTCAGTGAAGTACCGCATTTGTGAGATGGTACCATGATATACGCTAGAAGTTATATTTGAGAATTATGAGTACGTATATCATAAGTGCAGGCAATTATATCTGCTCGCCGAAGCGGGTTGAGCATCTTTAAGTAAGAGGTAGGGCATCTTTTATAATTAGGTCCACCGCAAAGCACACACCGTTACCGAACAGGGATTCGGTGCGGCGTTGACGATGTCTAATGTTTGCTCTAGGATGACGTGGGATTTGGGACTAATGATGGGTCGGTTTACTTAGCCATCCAGGCGTATCCTTTCGTAACATACACCTAGGTCGTTGAGAAAGGGATGGCTGAGGAGGCGCGTAGGATCTTCCTGGTTATTTAATGGTCAATGCTAGACGCTGGAGATTTTGTCCGCCTTGTCATTAGGCTAACAATAGTTCAGTTGACACCAACGACAAATAACAAACAGCCTAGGAAGTTGGACTATGCAAACCTACTATTTGTAGAATCATCTGAAATAATGAACTAATGTACGTGGTAAAATAGATCAGATCATGAATGACAGAAATTCAGATGCACTTTAGTAGTTGCTTCGGTTGAACAGATGGGAGACACTGGAGACACCTTTTCATAACCTTCCAATGTCCTTATGTGTGGTTACGTGGTATAAGATAACTGATCTTTCTTGAATGAATTCAATGACCAGATTGTGCAACGTTGCTTTCGTTCTTTCAACACACACATTTGAAACTTTTGGTAACTGTCCATCTTTGATTTCGTCAATCTGCCTCGTCTGGATCGACGTTGAAAAAGAAGAAGAAAAGGCACATTGAGCTGTTCAATCGGGCAGATCGGGCGGTGGCTGATGATATTAGTGATGGTGGCTTAGTGCTATTACTGGAAACAGCCGCCTGTGCATGGTTCTAACGATTGCGCTAAACTAGAGGAGTTAAGCTCCAGGGCTTAAGTTCGTGGAGGTCAGTTGCCGGGCAACGAAGAAGAGACCCTTGAAAACAACATAACTTTATTACACCCGATTCCAACCGGCCTAACTCCCAATATCTGTCCCCTAGTCAATCGAAAAATTAGACAATAATAATACACACTTATATTCGATTCGCATCATCGGCTCTGCAACTGAACAGATTTCCAATAACAAAAAATATGGCGACCCGAACCCTGGAGGCTCGTTTCGAGCGTATGTCCGTCAATGATGAGAATGACTATCAAAAATCGAAGGTCAGTTGGATCACCGCCATATTGTTGAAGATATAGTGACAGGATCGCTCATATAAAAATAGGTCATCACAACGACAACACAACTAAGTCATAGCTCGAGCCGGCCAAATCTATACAAAGTTGCTCTGCAAGCACAGAGTGCGAATACCGTCACCGCCGTTACCCTCCCATCCCAAGCCGCGCAACGTAAAGGCCCTGGCTCGCCCACCAGAAAGCCACTCCCGACCGCAAGTGCAGCAGCTAGACAATCAGATGAGTTAGCACAGGCCGAACGAAAGTCGGTGACTCTCATCGAACAACCCTCGTACGGGCCGAAACAGTTCCACCTAGGCATGTTTGAGATCGGACGGCCCCTAGGAAAGGGCAAGTTCGGGAGGGTGTACCTAGCACGAGAGCGAACAAAGGGGTTCATCTGCGCGCTCAAAGTGCTACACAAGAACGAGCTGCAGCGCGGGGAGGTAGAAAAGCAGGTGCGGCGGGAGATCGAGATCCAGAGCAACCTGCGGCACCCGAACATCCTGCAGCTGTTCGGGCACTTCCACGACAGCAAGCGGATCTTCCTGATCCTGGAGTTCGCGGGCAAAGGCGAGCTGTACAAGCACCTGCGGAAGGAGAACCGGTTCCCGGAGTGGAAGGCCTCGGGGTTCATCGCGCAGATGGCGAGCGCGCTGCGCTACCTGCACCGCAAGCACGTCATCCACCGCGACATCAAGCCCGAGAACATCCTCATGGGCATCCACGGCGAGATCAAGATCTCCGACTTCGGCTGGAGCGTGCACGCGCCCAACCGCCGACGGAGGACCATGTGCGGCACCCTGGACTACCTCCCCCCCGAGATGATCAAGCCGGGCCGCAACGACAACTACTACGACGAGAAGGTGGACCTGTGGAGTCTGGGCGTGCTGACGTACGAGTTTCTGGTGGGCGAGGCCCCGTTCGAGGACACGCCTGTCATGACGCACAGGAGGATTGCGAAGGCAGACATGACGATCCCCTCCTTCGTCAGCCCCGAAGCAAGGGACCTTATCAAGAGAGTGAGTTTCGCCCGTTCCTGTGGGACTAATCCTCGTCAATGACATCCCCACTAACATGAGAAAAGCTACTGGTCCTCGACCCCGAGAAGAGGATACCGCTGGAACAAGTCCAGACGCACCCGTGGATCCTAAAGCACTGCGTCAAGGGGGAGCGAGCGGCAAACAGGGAGAGGGGTCACTGAGTGAATGTTAATGAATCGATGGAATATTGGACTTTCATTGGCATAATCAAAGCGAGCCGGCGTTCGGGACGATAAGGCAAATCTAGCATGGGAAATTCAATCTGCATAATGGGAGGGGAGTTTGGGAACGATTCGCGTACCATTCCAAATCAGCATACGCATAAAACACTATTCATTGCTTTTTACTCTCTGCCTTTCCCTTAAACTCCTCATGACGGTGGGCATGAATGTTGGTACAGGTAATAAAATACAGAAGCTTCTTCGAAGATAGTAAGCAAGAAAAATCTTGTAAGCTTGATGATATATCATCTGTAAACCTCGTCGAACGGTCGCGTGTCCGAGAAGCACGAGTCCCACACTTGGTTCACCACCTTGACGGCCTGCACGTCGTCCTTGCACCGCGGCCGCGCCATGACGGACTGCACCGCGCGGTTCCGCACGCAGTTCTGGAATTGCTGTGTCAACGTCCAGTTCCCCCTCGTCCACGCCTCCCTCGTCCATCTGCACTCGCCGCTCAGCATCGCCGCTCGGATCTGTTCGATTGCGTGTTAGAACACCTTATTCCCAACCAGGCACTAGGGTAGTAGTAGTAGGAGTAGGAGTAATAGTAGTATATCATCTCACCTCAGTGCAAGCCGCGTGCTTCAAGTCCTTATCGCCCATCCAATCGACCTTCCACCGCAGGTGGTCCCAGGCGTGCACCATCTCGTGGGCCAGGGTGTCCTCGAGGTGGCCGCGGTTGCGCACCTCGTTGGCGCAGATGAGGATGCCGTGGCCGGGGCTGAAGCCGCCGCTCTGGCGGTGGACCTGGCCGTCCTCCGTCAGCCGGGCGGGGCACCGGCGGCACACGATGTTGGAGGCGTTGAGCTCGCCGCCGAGGGCCTTGATGTTCTTCCGCATGAAGATCACGGTGGGCGAGTAGCTCATGGTCCAGTCCAGCCACTTCTCGCACCGCTTGCAGTCGTAGTCCTCCTGGTCCCGGTACACCCACTCCCGGTAGTGGAACGCGCCCTCGTCGTTGATGCTGCCCGTCATGACTTTGAACAGGTTCATCCATCGCCCGATCGCCGGGTCGAAACCCGTCCGCGCAGGGTCGTTGGTGAGGATGCGTGGGAAGGGTGCTGAGGGGTCGGTCGAGGAGGGGGAGGGGGAGGGGGATGATGTAGCGGGGTCAGAGATTGTCGGCGCCGGCGTCGATGCTGGAGTGCCTGGGGCCTTGGGGGCAGCCGGCTCGGATGGTTGCGATGACATTGTGGGTTGGATTATCGAGGTTGTAAGAATGCAGGTCTTGAAGCTACGAAACCTTGATAAAATAAAATTGGATCGACGTTAATGCCCGCAGGTGTCAACTAATACTTGCGGCCCGTTGCGGAGTAAAAAAAGGAAAAAAAAAAAAAAAGTCAAGGTTTTCTCTAAAATTCCCGATCTCGGCCGGGGTTCGACCGATAGGCCAATTGGAAGACTTACCGTCTTTGATTATTACGTAGTGTAGTTACTAGGTATTACCTAGTAGCATATTCATTCATTCATTCATTAATATGTTTATTGTGTTACGGTAAAATCGAATTATCCCTTGCTCCACATGTAATTGTTCCCTGGTTGGGAAGCCCAGTTGTACACTCACGCCCTATTATGGCAGATCCAGGGGGCCTTGCGCCTTGTAAGTGACCAGTCCACTTTGGAGTAAAATGTTTGGATTCTTTAATACAGCGGTCTATCCTTCAAAATTCATATGTTCAGAGTTATTAATGTTGTTTGAGTTGTAGCAGATATGAAGGGTCCTAAGCCGCTTACAATAGTCATCAAACTAGGTGAGTCAACCCATGAATTATCCTCAGTCATCTTGAAATATTTATAAGGAAATAATATGTAGTATAAGTCAACAAGTGAATTATAAGCTAAATTACACTCAGGAACTAGTTCCATCGTCGATGAGAAGACTCATGAGCCTCTATTGTCAATTTTGACTCTCATTGTTGAGACGGCGGTCAAGCTACGAAAAGATGGGCACAAAGTTATAATCGTCTCTTCTGGCGCCATTGGCGTTGGTCTTCGACGAATGGACGTCGACAAGAGACCGAAACACCTATCCAAGTTACAAGCGCTCGCGGCAATTGGTCAATGCCGCTTAATGAGTCTATGGGATAGTCTCTTTGGACATCTCCGTCAGCCTATCGCTCAGATCCTCCTAACAAGAAACGATATTGCAGATGTATGTGAGAGCCTTCGTTAGTTGAGCATAATATATAACTGCTGACAGTATGTTGCAGCGGACGAGATATCTGAACGCTCAGAACACTATCATGGAGCTTCTAGAAATGGGCGTCATACCAATTGTAAACGAGAATGACACATTGGCTGTTGCCGAGATCAAGTTCGGAGATAACGACACGCTCTCGGCTATTACGGCGGCCATGGTGCACGCCAACTTTCTGTTCTTGATGACTGATGTTGACTGCTTGTATGATAAGAATCCGCGGACGCACCCTGATGCTCAACCGATAGAGGAGGTAGAGGATATCAGTGCAATTCGTGCGGATGGTAAGGAGTCCCGTGAATCATTTAATGAGTCATGCAACTAATGTGAATCTAGTATCTAGTGCTGGGTCTTCCCTGGGGACTGGCGGCATGGGTACCAAAATCGTGGCTGCCAGGCTTGCCACATCAGCCGGTGTCACTACAGTCATCACTCGGTCATCTTCGCCTGGGAACATGTTGAAGATCGTCCGATACCTCCAAGCTCGCAAAAAGCACGCCTCATCACAACACAGTCCAGTAACGGGCGAGGGGGCGGATGATCCATTATCCCGGTCAACAGTGTCCTTGGCCATCGACGCAATAGAAAAGCCACCGTTACACACGCGGTTCCTTCCCCTATCCCACCCAATAAGGGACCGCTACTTCTGGATCCTCCACGGCCTAGCTCCGCACGGGACAATCTATATCGACGTCGGCGCCCACCACGCCCTTTCGGACAAAGCCGGACTCCTCCCCGTTGGTGTCCTCGACGTCGATGGGAACTTCGCACAGCAAGAAGCCGTTCGTCTGGTCGTGGTAGAAAGGAGGTTAGAACCTGGGCCGGATGGTAAACTATGGGACGGCCCTGGGATAGAGGTTGGGCGAGCATTAGTCAACTACGCGGCGCCCGAGATCGTCCGAATCAAGGGCCACCGAAGCACGCAGATCGAGTCGCTGCTGGGCTACGCCGATAGCGAATATGTGGCCGATCGAGAGAGCATCAGTCTCCTCCACAGAGAAAGCCGGCCCGTGACTCCTGTGCTCGATAAAATGAACGAGAATAAGGGAGGGATGGCTGCTTATAAAAATGATATTAGCTTATAAGAAATCACGCTGCCTTGGATAAACGGATGGCGCTGGGAATGAATACGGAGTTACAGGTATCCATACTAGCTACTAAATAAAAAGTATTTGCTGTATACCTAGATTTCAAATGGGAGGAGGTTTATCGATGGGCACGAGATTGGAAGACATGTCATCGCATTGAAAAAATGGACAAAATCATAGATTATTTGTAGATAACCATGGACGCCCCTAAAAATGCACATTGCACGTAACCTAAGTCCAGCCCAAACTCCGCGCCTCTTTTGTGTCAATCCACCCTTCGCTTTTGGTATATACACCCACTCTCTCTCATCTGCCACCGACTAAACCTCCTAATACCTTTTTCAGCTAGCGAACAACGTATCCTCGTCCCTCAGATACTCCCCGCAGTCGGCCTGCCTGAAGCACACGATGCCGGTGGGGTCCAACCGTCTGGCCTCGGCGGTGCTGCGGGCGGTGACGCCGAAGCCGAGGGGCGTGTCGGACATGCTGTAGACGACGATGCCCTGGTGGTTGGGGCAGTCGTCGGACCAGCGGCCCACGTGCGCCTTGACCACGTTGCCGCCGTACAGAAACGGCATCTCCCCGTTCGGCTTGATCCAGAGCTTGTACCGCGCGTGCTCGGCCAGGATCGGCAGCGCCGTGATGTGCAGCCGGAACTTGCCTGTCTTGGTGAACTTGCCTGCTCGGTGCGTTTTCTTGTTAGCCTCAAGATACCTGTAGTCTAATATTTTACGATGTTTGGGAGACATTGTATGTCCATGGACTTACCCAGACAGATTCCCAGAGAGGCGAGGTTGTCTCTCGATATGGATGTTGCTAGGTTCGCGACGGAGAGGAGGACGTAGTATACTCTATCGCGATTCAGGCGGAAGACATATCGATCGGCATCGGGAGAGTCGTCGAGCGGCGCGATTAGATTCTTCAGCGAGTTGCCTGTGTAGTTCGCGATCTTTTCGAAGAGCACTTTCGTCTCTGGTTCTGTGAGGGGCCGCATCGTGATTATATCTCGTCGTATGTAGGTCTAGATATGGAAACGCAACGGGACGTGGGTAGAGAGAGATAGTGGGGTGTTACTTTGAACTTTTTGATGTAGGAAAAGATTCTGCCATTTGGAAATTTTGGCGGTGAGAGATGTTCTAATAAGAAAGGCGGAATTATGCCGATTGGTGTACCTATTTAAAATTGGGGCTTGGGGCATTGTTACAGGGGTCCCTGCTAACTTTCAAATGAAATTTTGAACATTTCATCCATCTCAATACTTAAATCTCTTACTATATATTAGTAGTCCATAAATCATCACGTCCAACAATGGCATCAAGACCTACTAAGAAGAGGAGGCTTACTCCACCTCAGTCAGAAGATGAGAATTCTTCTCGGAAGTCCAACTCAAAAATACAAAAGTCTTTCTTAACAAATGCAGCCAGTTGGAATTTGGAGCAGGACTATGAGACGAAAGCGCGGAAGGGGAAGAAAAAGGAAAAGGAGAACACACGACTTCCCTTAAAACTTCCCGGTGGGCGTGTACAACAATTTTCAGCCCCCGCGGATGACTTGCAGTCTGTAAAAAGTGACGAGGATTGGTTAGATGGCGGCGAGGATGAGTCCGAGGATGAAGAACCTAGAAGGAAGGGACCTGAGAGGCCTGAGATACCCGAACACCAGCAAATCCTAGAAGCAAAAGAGGAATTAGCTAAAATAGCCATGCTGCTCAACGAGAGTCCTGATGAGAATGGAGGTGCTTTCAAGGCCCTAGCCAGGATTGGACAGTCCCGGATCCCAGCCATACAAAAACTGGCGTTGGCCACACAACTGGCCGTTTACAAAGATGTCATCCCTGGCTACCGAATACGGCCTGTGGCGGAAGACGGACCAGCAGAGAAACTGTCGAAAGAAGTGAGGACTCTACGGACGTTTGAATCCTCTCTCATTTCGGGTTATCAGGCGTACGTGAAGGACCTCACCAGGCACTCCAAGGCAGGACGACACCGTGTGAACGAAGGCCAGGGCCAAAGTATCTCGAGCATAGCTATTGCGTGCGCCTGCGCCCTGTTGACCGCCGTACCTCATTTCAATTTCAGGGGCGACCTGATTAAGATACTCGTCGGAAAACTCTCTAGCTCCAGCAGGCACGTCGATGACGACTTCAACAAGTGTCTCCAAGCGCTCGAGACTCTTTTCAAGGAGGACGAGGATGGCTCCCCAGCCATGGACGCCGTTTCTCTCCTTTCCAAGATGATGAAGGCCAAAGAGTATGACATACACGAGAGCGTAGTCAACCTCTTCCTGCACCTCCGTCTACTATCGGAGTTCTCCCACAAAGGGTCTACCGACACCATCGACCGCACCGTCGATTCTGATGGAAAGAAGCCCAAGTCCAAGAAACAATTCCGAACCAAACGGGAGCGGAAGCAGATAAAAGAGCAGAAGGCGCTGGAGAAGGACATGGCGAACGCCGACGCGCTGGTCAGCCACGAGGAGAAGGAGCGGAAGGAGGGCGAGACCCTGAAGCTCGTGTTCGCGACGTACTTCCGGATTCTGAAGATGCGGGTGCCGCACCTCATGGGCGCCGTGCTGGAGGGCCTGTCCAAGTACGCGCACCTGATCAACCAGAACTTCTTCGGCGACATCCTCGAGGCCCTCAAGGACCTCATCCGGCACAGCGACGCGTCGGACGGCGTGGAAGAGGAGGCCGAGGACGACGCGGCAACACCGGTGCGCAACCCCTCCCGCGAGGCCCTCCTCTGCACCACGACGGCCTTCGCGCTGCTCGCGGGCCAGGACGCCCACAGCGCGCGCGCAGACCTGCACCTCGACCTCTCCTTCTTCACGACGCACCTGTACCAGACGCTGCTCCCGCTCTGCCTGAACCCCGACCTCGAGCTCGGCGCGCGCTCGCTGCACCTGCCCGACCCGGACAAGCCATCCCCGGCGCCAAGTACCAGCAAGAACAAGGTCAACCTGCAGACCACGACGGTGCTGCTGGTCCGGTGCCTGACGTCCGTCCTGCTGCCCCCGTGGAACGTGCGCTCCGTGCCGCCCCTCCGCCTCGCCGCCTTCGCCAAGCAGCTGAGCTCCGCGGCCCTGCACGTGCCCGAGAAGTCCGCCCAGGCCGTCTTGGCCCTGCTGGCCGACGTGGCCGCCACCCACGCCCGCAAGGTCGCCTCGCTGTGGAACACCGAGGAGCGCAAGGGCGACGGCGCGTATAACCCGCTTAGCGAGAGCGTCGAGGCTAGCAACCCTTTCGCTGCTACCGTCTGGGAGGGCGAGATCTTGAGGCGCCATTACTGTCCTAAGGTTCGTGAGGGGGTGAGGGTTGTGGAGAAGAGCTTGGCGGCGGAAAGGTGATGGGAGTGTGGGGGGTATATGGGTTGAGAAGGTGAAAAAGGGGGAGTTGGGGTGGAATAGGGTAGCATAGGATGTCGTGGTAGGGTGTCTATATACCAGTTACGAATTATATCTCGATATGCCGAGTCTTTACTACATGTCTTACTGCATCTCTATGCTGATGTCGATACAAACCTATGCATCTGTTACTCATTTACCTTTAGCATAAACGGTTGGAAAACAACATGGCTCCTTAAACAACACCTAAGTCCTCACCATTTACCTCACATTCACCCTATGCATCACCGACTCCTAGAATCTCACTCACGGAACGATCATATATGACAAAGGAAATAGTATTAAAAGCCTGCATAGTATCAAAGAGCAGGCCATCGATGCCCTTGCACATATGTACCCATCGGTGCGCACTCGAAGCCCTAGCAGCCTAGGTACCCGGATGCCACGGACATATGCAAATCGAGGCTGGCAAAAATCGTCTGAATTTTGCCGAACAATGTGTGACGAGACTGAAAAGAAAGAAAAAAAGGAATAAGTGCATAAAGAGAAGAACCACAGTTACGTTTGCCTCGAGTATAAAGTTCCGTGACCGCAGAACATAGTCATCGGTAACTTGACAAAGGGAATACCGAGGCAAATCGGTATGAGAAGCTGCGGCGTCGTGGTTCTCGGGTGGGTATCGGAAAGGTGTCGGAAAGGTGTCGTAAATATCGACGTTTTACCCCTTGCTTCTTATGAAGAATAGGCCACTTTGGCGGTGTTTCAAAAACACTTTGGGGGGTTGTACGTAGATGTCGGCAAAGCAAGGGAAATCTTTCGGGTATGATCGGACCGTAGAGGTTTCGTTTCTCTCTCTCTCTCTCTCTCTGTGTGTGTGTGTGTGTGTGGGCTATATATCGCCACTCTTCACGAAAACATAACTGTTCGTCGATAGGTGAGGTAGTGTGCCTAAGAAGTCGATATATGTGAGCAATTTGTTATCGGTATGACTTTTATTAAAGTAAGGGCTTCACATACCTTAGTGGGTAGACTCACTTTGACAGGGATAGTAGCTTATCCCATAATAGTCTGCTTGACACACATGCCTAAGTTCCTATCTGTTGATCTAAGAGGCCCAGCGAGAATCGGCAAGACCTAGTCCCTTCGACAAGCCACTCTGAACGATACGGCCCTTCTCGCGGCACGGTTGAGCTTGAACCGGGCTGGATTCTTCGACAGTCAGGGGCGGGCCATCGTAGAACTCGGGGGACTCGACCTCCGGGGATTCGACCTCGGGGGTCTTGACAACGGGGGACTTGACATTCTCCGGGTTCCATCGCGAAGCGCCGAGACCAGGTCGGTTGCCGATCTCCATTCCAGTCATGGCCGCATCGCCAGCTTCCTTCTTGGCGGTCAACTGCATAACCGGCTTGTCAATGTACTCTCCATGAGAATCAAGAAGGTTTGTGCTACGAGGAGAGGCAGGCTCTCCGAGGTCAATCAAATCATTTTCGTCCTGCTGCTCACGGACGGGCTGCAGCGAAGGGCTTTTTTCAGGGGTTGCCTGGCTAGCTTTAATAAAGGACTGCTGAAGTGCCTGCGCAAGTGACTTCCCGAGTGACTCCCCAAGTTCACCTAGCTGACGAGCAATTTCCAACTGATTATCATCGATGGCCTGGTCGCGAAGGGAACGCTTCGAGGGATCCTTGCTCTTCTGGCTAGGTCCGACGTTGTTCTTCTGGCTAGGTCCGACGTTGCTCTTCTGGTTGGGTCCGACGTTGCTCTTCTGGTTGGGTCCGACATTGCTCTTCTGGCTAGGTCCGACGCCCTTCGAGTAAGCTGGGCCGCGGGGTGCAAAGAGAGCTGGAGCCGATGAGTACTCGACGGCTCGTTCCGAGGGTCCGCGATGACCACCGGCGACTTGGGGGCCATCTGCGCCCTGTCGAGTGTTGGTGTGCTCCATTCGAGCATCACCTCGGCCAAGAGTTTGTCGGGAGGTGCCTCTGCCGCCTCGGCCACGTGCGCGGGTGTTGCGACGGGGTGACTTGGGTCGGCCGAAAAGTGCGCGGAGCTCTTTGGCATCTTCCATGTTACCCTTGCCGAACTTGTTGGGGTTCTGGCCCTGGTCCGACATTGTAGAGACGGATTCGATAGTGACCTCGAACGATTATTGGAAGTAATGAAAAGATTTAATGACGAAGGGGTGATGGAGTTAACAGGCGAATAAGAAAAGACTTAGAGTCAATGTAAAGAGAAGGTATGGGATATACCCTGGTTGTTTCGATGCAGGCAGGTTCGATGGTTGATGAATCGAATAATATGAGAATAGGAGAAGGGACGACTGCAATACCTTATATCGCGTTTGGGTTGGCTCAAGAAATTGCAACCTGATCAGTAATGTAAGATGGAAGGTATGACCTACCTAAGCAGCGAAGCTCCTATGAATGTTGATATGTATAGGAGCTTAAGCGGCTAGGTAGATGGGCGATGATGCTCTAATTGATTGGCAATTACAAGTTTTGTTGTTGAAGGAGTTGAGTAAAGTTGAGTAAGGAATAAGTGTTTTTCATGGGAAGGGTTTGATTAAGTGGGAGGGAACTGAGTAGCAAGTAGGACCTCCAGAAGAATGGGTGAGGGAGGAAGTTTTTATTTACAAGAAAGCTGAGAAGCTTCCCTGGTTTAAATATACTTACTGCCTGAGTATGCGTACATAGATACCTATGGAGTTGCCTGGGGTACTCACCGATTTCAATACATTGAGGCCTCAGGACCCAAAGATCGTGGTAGTAGTCGACTTTTCACGATAGATAGCTAGCGAGTGTCAAGGGTTCAAGGCCGAATGATATCTGCAAATGCAGGTATCCATTCAAAGGCAGACAGGGATGATCCAGTCAAAGGACGGGGAGACAGGAGCGGGATACCATCATATAAGATATAGTATGTATAGGACGCGGTGCTGTTGTGATTCTGGAGATATGACGACGTGAAGGCGTAGACGCGTAGACGCATTCTATATAAATAAGTGAGATAGATACATATACCTTTTACTAACGGTACATCTGGCAATATATCGACTTCTCATACACAAAGCACGTACATAGTGAAAGAATGAGTTAGCGAGAATAACATTTATTCATGATTGCCGGTCGACTGACTTGTAGTTATGCTGCTTCTTGCTGCCTATGAATGTCTCAATTGCGTTGATGTTCGTTGCCCGATGTTTAGCTTGCCTTGCCTCTTCTAGCCATTGTACCTCGATAATCGGAACATGGCTCCGTATGAATTCAACCAATGCCTTGGAATCCGGGGCCTCTTCACGAAGTCCGATACAGGAAACACGAGGAATGCCTAGGGACTCGGAGAGACGGTCTTCACAAAATTTTGATAACCCCACTAGCCTGATGGGAATTTGTGTAGGATTTGATTTTGAGGCAACAGCTACCATCTGAGGGAGATGCCCATTAAGAATATTTAGCTGGCCAGATCGGGCCACAAATATGGCTGAATAGGAAAGGGTGAATGCTTCTTGAATAGGGAGCTTGTCCCCAAAGCCAGCTTTCATGTCCTGCGATTTGGATGACATTTCCTGTAGATGGCGTGTGACAGTTGTGAGACCAACGTCAACATGCAATCTGAGTTCAGGAGCAGGAGGCATGAGATCCTTAACCTGAACAGGTGGCGATTTACGTTTCCGCTTCTTATCACGTTTGCCTTTCGACATTTGACCATATTGTGAGCGGTATTGTCCCAAGGGCCCGAGTAAACTAATCTTAGGATTAGCATGAAGGACACGCAGGGTTACTGGGGCATATATGTATGTAAAAAAACTATATATGTTGGGTTCATGATAGGCGTTACCGCTAACTAGGTAGGAAATATTTAGCCATTGAGGTCTCTTGACTCACGTGCATAGAAGTTCCAAGATTGTTTCTTGGTCATCGTGAGTTACGCTGGGCCTAGCCTCCTTAGTTAGTATCCATCCTTTGAAATTTGTAAATTGCTATGGAAACTGTACCATGATACTTCGGAATATGGTGTGTCTAGCTGATACACAATTTTCTTCTTTTTGTCCATTTTAGGTGTATACCTAGGTAATTCAAAGCGGCATATAATTATCCACTACTTTAAGTGAGTGTCAGACAAATTGGTTTCTGTGAGATATCTCCAGAGTTGCTCTTGTGGCAACTATCGACGTAAAATGTAGTGAAGTGAAGTTGTCGATGTGAAGGCTAAGCTAATACTGGATGTAGGTACAGATCTTTAGGTTTAAAGCGGCGTGGTGCAGACAGAACAAGAGCTTACGTAATCCTAGATGTAGAAGTAATAGCGCATGCGCCGCTTTTGTGCAGTTTCAGTGCATGTTTAGAAGCATACTTAGCATATGCAATATTATTTATGTATTTAAAAAATGTTTCAACTACAAATTAAAACGACAAGATGTTTAATTTTAAGAAAAAATTTAGATCATAACATCATATTTCAAGTTTGTAGCCCAAGTAAGCTCTGGCTGATGAAATATTCAACGATCAAGCGTTACTGCCGCTGACGATTCTAAATGGGAGAATGGCAGGGCGCGGTTGCCGAGAGGTTCGTCGTGCGTGACACATAGCAGTTGGCACCGTCCAACTTCATGAGGCCTGAGATATTATCTTCGGCACGTGCTCCTTCTTCATTTCGGGATTGTAGTGACTTGTCAGCGAAGGTCATAGCGCTCGGAATTAATAGGGGTGGCAGTTTTGTCCTTCTTTCATCTGGTCGCCGTCGATAGTTGTTGGCGATGCTTGGGGGTATGATTCAGCCTGCAGTACCCCATTTGCTGAACTGAAAGGTAGCTTAAGAAATTCGCATCAGGTAGCAAGTTGGGACGACGGCAAAGACATCACAGCGAGAAGAGCACGGATGGATCAAACTCTCCACGATTTAATAGAGGCACCATACTAACATAGACTACCCTCCCTCAGCGTATAAGAGGATATGGGCCAAACCGTTCCCTACAGTCTTATTAGTCAGATAGTAAATGAACTGGTGGCTGAAGAGCCGAAGAGCTGTCGCCCAAGCTGCGTCAGCAACCTTCATTCTTCAACAGAAGGGACCTCTCAAGAAGATCAAAGCGTAATTATAATTACGCCCAATGTAAGATGTCAAAATATTGGTTCTAACGAAGGAAGATATGCAGAGAATAAACATGGATGTGGCTTTTTCTAACTGTGGGTTAGGGATAAGTTCTCATAGTCTAGAGCACCACTGACAGTTGTCATTGTCATTGTCATCCCAAGACTTAATCTGTGCGAGCTGAAATCTGTACCAACCCACATCCGTAGTGGTTTAAGATCTAGCTGCGCTGGCTTAGAGGTGTACCACATCAAACTTTGACTTGTGCTGGCTTATACACGTGCTAACAGCTCCTGAAATACTTATTAGCATGGGTTTCCAATAATCATAATATGGTATAAGGAGATTATTCATTTACTCGACATATCTAGGTACAGTAACTGACGACAATCATCCAAATGCTATATTGATCAACAACATCACATTTATATACCTAGGGTATATATCTATCTACAGGAGCTGACTCAATTTGTTGCTACATATAAATCCTATCAGGCAATTCTCGAAGAAGAAAATATGCTAATGTCAAAACGGACAAGTCTATGACTCTAAGTAGAAGCCAGACGCCCACAAACATCGCTAGCAGATTTCCCAAACAAAAGGCAACATTGCCTACGTGGTTATCGATGGGATCTACGCCATAACTTTTTGATGACAACCATGTCTTCCTTAACAGTATCACTGTCTTCATGCTCTTCCAACACTTCTATCTTAGACCTCAGTCGTGCTACCATCAGGTCTAGAGCGATTCTCGGCGATATTAGAGATAATTCTTCACCCAATTTGGCTTGACTGATCATTCTGCCGTTACATAACTGTTTGACGAGGCTTTCTACCAGATCCTGGCAGTTGCTCGATAATAGGTGATAACGGGGGTGAAGAGTCATATGATTCAGGCCTGGAGCCTATGTGTTAGCCTTGAGGTGAGCGATGAGATCGCCGACCTGTTTACGTAAGGTAGGCAATTATTCAACTCACCTAGCTCTTGGATTTCTTGATGAGATTTTGGTGTCTCTCCGACATAGTAACACGAGCTCCATGTTTCGATGAACGCAGCGGTAATCTCTGCTACACGAAAGTAGTTCTTCCCAATAGCATTGAGCACCAGTTGGTCACTCATTAGGTCGTAACAGTAGGAAGGGCTGGAACTGCGATCAATCACACACAATGCCCAGTGGCTGACGCTGTTCAGGCTCATGCCGACATGCTTGGCAAGCAGATTATAGGAATTCTTTGACAGTTCAAATATGCCGAACTCTATAGGTATGGTGACTAAAAAGACGGCCTTATGAACCGCAGTCGGATTCCATTCTAACGGCGGCATCTCGATAACCGACTCGCCCGTGATCTTTGCCAGAACCAAGCTGAGGAAGTCATTCTTCTCCCGGCGCAGCCGCTCTTCTTCGGCTTTAGCGGCATTTTCTTTCGCCGTCAGGATGTCCCGGGATTTCCTACGCTCCCTATCGAGGAAATCCAGTATTAGGTGTTGCAATTGTTGAGGATATTGACAATACCGACAATAGTTGGATAGTGGCTAAGCTAAGAAGGGGGGGAGAAAGGGGGACATTACCATTTCTCCTTCAGGTACTCCTCTGTGGCTATTCCAGCGCTTTTCAACCTTGACAAGGCATCGAATCCCATTCTGGTAACTGCCTATGTAGGTACACATATTATTAGTACCTGGTAGTTAAACAGAGATCAATCATATGAGATGTAAATGTAGTTATTGTAGGTAACGTTGTGTCAATATCGAGGTATTGTATTTAATACTGAATGATGTACATCTTTTCTGATTATGCCTAAGTTGGAAACATGTAATACGGCAATGCGGCAATACGGCTGCGGCTGACCAAGGCCATTGACCTATGGATCCTGCTCCAGTTAGCCAATATCCAACCCGACGATCTAGATAGACTTTGGGAGGGCTATGCATTGCTCAAATCATAACTGCTAAACTTCAGTACCTACCTAAGTATGCACACTTAGTGGGGGAGATGTGATGAAGGAAACCTCCCAGGGTACAGGGCTGCATCCAATGTTAACGCTTACTTTAGCTTGCTTACTTGGTAAGCAGGCAAGTAGGTTGACTATACCGAAGACAAATTAAAAGCCATCTCCTAGTGACAAGCCATTTTGTCACAAGTTGTTACTCTTGCTCATTCTTTTGAGTTATTGTTTGGATAGCGCGTCTTTTACTCCTCAAGAAGCCAAAAAGCCAAATAAACGGAGCTGTGTGATGCCCATCTGCACAGTGCTAATAAGGTACTTGTTACTAGAAGAACTTGCTTAAATTTGTAAAGTATTGTACATAGATGGCATGCCTGACTTTTTCGAGAGGATGCCTGTTTTTGTTGAAGGTTAATTTTATGAGAGAAATCAAACGATATCCTCAATATATGGATTAGCTGAGGGTGCCTGGTTTATGTATTATTATTACATACATCCAATGTATTTCCTCACCCCGTTCTGCCCGTTATATTTACGTACCTTATGTAAGTACCTTATACAGAGCTGGAAAACGCTTCCAGAACATTGACTATCTTAAGGCGGAACTTAAATCGCGCGGCTTGCTGGATGGCACAAAACTTCAATATCCAATACGTATGACCCTGTAGTTTGGGTCCGCTAAAGTAGGTTAAGTTTCTGTAGGTTCTGCCTACATCTTCCAACCTATCCATCCATGCTCGATATTGTGCATGCACATGCATTTTCTACCTCAGTTCAATGGACTGTTCCTATTGATTCGCACAATCTTAATTTTTGAGATACTTAGGTACCTATCCCATATCAAAATATGATATTAGGTATCTTGACTGCTCGTTTCTACGGAAAAATATAAAAACCTTTACAACCCTAAGCAGCTACTGGTATATTAATACAACACCTTGTACGGATCTGTACTGGCATTATCAGGGCTCATACAGATGCGATATATGCATAAGGTACCCAAGTACTTTTAAATATTTGCCCCGTTTTAACGGACCACTAGCGCTGGTTAATTCCAAGCGGGTTCGTTCATCATCATTTTTCCAGCTAGGTATCTCTCACCTTACATGATAGTACCTACCCGGTTACCTTATTCTTTCGAGTGCAACAAAAAAAAACCGTCCCAAGGCGATCTTCGACTCACAGCCTTACCCATTCGTCTATCCACATCACTTAACTTAATAAGTGTCACATTTTCACCTTCGTTGAATAAATACACGGATTGCTCGATCGAATTCGTCGCATAAAGAGCGCGTGCCCTCATCACCCTGCAACCCATATCTATCGTCCTGTCCACATTATCGACAGCCTACCTAGGTACTATCACATTGTCTATTCAAATTACTCCCACCATCTCGTATGAGGTAAGTAACCGTATTTCCTATCTAGCCGTCTATTATTTAGGATTGTTAAGAGGGTCTCGCGAGCATTGTTAATTATTAATGGGACGTTGCCCTATGGAATATTAATGGAAGCAAGAATCCCTACCTCTAGGGTACTTCCCTGCCTAGGATTAACAGCTTTCTTTTAGCTCACTGTATGCTACTTGCTACTACTTGCTACGGTAGCTCTGAGCTCTTACATACCCAGCCATACCCAGCATCCATACCTTACTACTTTTTCCCACTTGCCTGCCCACTTACCAGGGCTGCCTTCCTTATTTGTTTCTCCACACGCCCCTCCCCCACCATTAGCTTCCTTCACACTCGCACCACTGACGCCAGACCCAAACAAGCCCCCCGTCACCATCAAGAAAGTACCTTAGGTAACTAACTGGAGCTTCTCCAATGTCTATCGTCTATCGTCACAATTCAATACCAGCTGCCTATCTTTTCTACCTCGACCTCTATTACAAGGGGAATTCTTCAACCCAAAAAAAGCTGCGAGAACCATGCCCTTTTCTTGCAACGATTTGATACCCTCTTAGACCTTCTGATTCCTTGTTTTATTACTCCTTCGTTTAGATTCCGTCACACCGTTTCATTTCTTTCTATTCTTTTCTTTTTTTTTTGTTCACATTCCGAACTTCTTGTACCCCGCCTAGATAATCATTCCGCAACCCACATGCTAATACTGGAGTCTACCAGCAGCCGCCGAGCCTTCTCGCGCGAACGCCTCAAGCTTTATCTGGAGCTTCACGATTTTCACCCTTCCCGACCGGGTCAGCAAGGTCCAGATGGATCAGGATTCGAAATCATCCGAGCCGCGAGAACGTGCCGTCTCCTCCGAGCCTTGCTCAACTCGACCTAACCCTTTTGACGACGGTGACCTATCCGCCCGAAAACGTCGTAGGACCTCTCTTTCCGGTTCTAGGAGCGCGTCTGTCGACACACTGCCATCTAGGGACGACGCCGTCGTTTCCGACCCCAACATTATGAAGGTCGATACGCCGGAGCCGCTTCCACCGAGCACCCCATCTCGTTCGGAGCCTACTGCCGAACCCGTCTCTAGCAAGGTCACCATTAACCTAAGGAATGCTGACAGCCTCGAAGATACCCCCCCCTCACCATCTTCGCCGACGCCTGCATCTTTCCGCAAAGACAACATAAAGATTAGCGTAGAGGAGCCAGAGGTGAATATGATAGAGATACCTTCAGTCGAAGATACTTCCTCGTCCGCGTCAGAGCTTGATAGCCCTGAAATACCCACCGTATCCTTCGAGGACGACCTCACCTTCTGCGGTACAGAACAGAACATAACGCTTCTGGCGCATGGAAGAACGGCGCAGTTCAGTGCTGCCATGCTTGATTTCCCATACCATAGTGATGGAGAGTCGTATCACGAGACAGTTGCTCGCCTCGCCGAGTATTTTCGACAACGTGCGTCGAGTACCCCTTTATCTCGTCACTATTCTAACTTTGTCTCAGAACCTTCGCACGTCGACGAGGCCTTGCAACTTTTGCAGCAATGGCTGAGCCGATACCTAGTATATGCGCATGTCGACTTCTACCACATGGTAGTAGAAGCGTACCAAGAGAACAAACAATTCTGGCAGACCCTTCCCGAACTCTTCTATACCATCGCTCATCGGTACGTATGATCTACGAATTGTTACAGATTCTTTATTTTAACTGACGTCTTCTTAGGCACGCTTCATCAAAATCAACCCAGACACGAGAGATCATTAGTCAGATGTTTATACATATCGCTAGGCTAACAGGATTCCTCCTTACAGTTGACTGTCGAACGCTAGCGCACTCCGGAAGCAAGGACGATAGTGACTTTGACTTAATATCTCCAGGATTTCTTCGACTGTTTGGAAGCATCACAACCAAGGACGACAACCTGTTGACTAATACATATACTTTTGCGAATAACTCGGGCCTTTCAGAGGTGCTCGACGTGCTTCAAGCAAGCAGTGACGGATTACAGATTCAACTGGGCCGCTTTACTGATTTACTCACGAGCAGTCTACTTAAATCCCCTAAGAAAGTGATGGATAACCTTGTTGGTGTCTCTTGGCTCATGGACAGCCTCGTGCGTGACAGCTATAAGAAGCAGTCATACCCTGGAACCTATGCCCCCCCGACACTTGATCGATGCAGGAAGAATATGGTCTATGGGGTGAATTTCTTTGAAGCTGTTTCGAGTGCTATGGATGTTGTCATCGAAAAATCTACCAACAATCTTAGCTCCGACACTGCGGTTGGCCTTATTAGCAGTCTAACGGGGATCCTCAAATACAGTTTACTCGGCAATAGCGCCGAGGCCACTAAGCTGATGCAAGACCATCGCCAACAGCATCCGGATCTTTTAGATCGATTTACACACGAAGCCATCTCATTAGAGTGGCGGATGCGCATCTTCTGCAAGCTGGTAAGATCGCGCCAGATGCAGCTCAGAGTCACAGCAGCGACGACACTATGTGATGATCTGGTCTGCCAGTGGAGGGCGTACGTTGAGCGCCAGGAAGTAGGGGACGACAATCCTCAATTGGCGTTTCTTCGATATTTGTCCGGTTATCTTGTCGATACAGGGCTCGTCGACTATCTCCTCGGACCAACGTGTCATCCGGAAATCACGCAAGCGAGCTTCAACATCGTTGGCTTTTTAGCGGTAACTAAAACTTACTCGGCCGCACAGACGGAGCTGCTTTGGCAGACATTAACGTCTACCCAAGATCCTCGAATTTCCGATGCCATTGTTCGTATGATGTCCAAGGTAGTCGGGCTTCTCGACTTAGAATCTCTCTGCTATATGTGCGAGAAGTTCCACAGTCTGCAGATCGAATATTTCTCTTCTTGTATGCGAGATCTTTTCGACCACGTTACGAAGCAAATTCAGGAGAAAATAATGCCTTTTCATGTGGTCCCCCTTGCCCCTTACAAGATCTGCATTAGATTACTGCAAGAGTCTTCTATTTATGGACCTCAGGGCTCTGTGGCCTACCCGGAGATCCATCAATTTGCCTTAGCGAAGCTTAGCGCTCTTCTACATTCGGGACCAGATCCAGCGGGACGTCAAAGCATTTGGATGAGTTGCGTGCATGATATTGCCGCTAAAACTCAAACAACATCGGGGAGTCTCCAGGTGCTTAGTACGCTCATAGGCAATACCCCAGTACTACAGATGCTGATAGCTGAGCACGACTTGACGCGGCTTCTGGTTGACGAACTTGAATCTACGATCGCCAATGCACAGGCTGTTGATTTCACACCTGTCTATTCACATTCCATCGGCCATGCTCGTCGGAGAATCATCTCCACCATCGTCGTAAACCATGGCTCCACTATTGATTCGGAGCTTGGTCAACGTCTTTGGGATCTTCTCGTTGGGAATGGTGCAGCATGTCAGGATGATAGGAAGGCTGCGTGGGATGACTTGAATGCGGCGCTGAAGAGAACGCGACTTGAGAATCCATTTCTAAACTCCTGTTTACGAGAATATCTGCCAAAATTACCGCCAACCTGCTATTGTGGAGGCTCCCTTGCATTCGTTCGGGAAGCTATCATTCCCCTCGCAAATGATATCAATGGCATAGCACTCGACGATGAGGATAGTGTGAGGTCATCCGGGATTGAACTACTTTGGCAGATGATTTTGACGGCTCCGGATCATACTATTGAGGAGACAGCGATCTCGACGCTCGTCGACGATATTTATGTCGACAGCAATTCGATGATGTCATATCCTCTTCATCGTGCACGAAGGGTCCATTTCGCCCTTGTCCAGCGATGCCTACAACAGCTTAAATATGCGGCCCAGAAGCTGAAGGAATTTGACGACGGAACCTCATTCGGGAATACCAAGTCGACGGTGGCCGCAAGCGGTGACGAGCAACGCCAGGGACAGGAATTGCAGTTCACAAGATCTCTGCAAGTGCTCAAAGCGCTCCTTAAAGCCTTGCAGGCGAGACCCCATTTCGCAGCGCCGGACTTGCGATCTCTTATGCTACAGGCTCCTAGCCCGGTTGACGGCGATTCCGCGGATTTGAAATATCAGGCGTTTGATGGCGATGAGCAATCCGATATACGATCCCTAGATATTGGTTTAAACAATACTGCGGCTTCGCTCCTCGCCAGTTTACGCGAAGCCACTGGGTTTGATAACTATCGCCTATACTATCGCGGACAACCACTAGCACCATCAGAAAGTGCTATTTGTAAATCGATTGAAGAGCTTGATATCAAAAGCGGCCTGATACTTGTTAAAAAGGAGTCCGGTGTCGCGACTTCTCCTAAGCGTATCAAGCCAGGAGCCTCGCCACTCGATATTGAGATTTTGAGTCATTTCAAGGATCTGTGGGAATATCTGAGCATGGAAGAGAAGTTAGCACGAGAGGTAAACCTTCGCCCCTATGTTATATTTGAGACCATGCTGACGGCTACTGTTAGATCTATCACTTCCTAGTATCGCTCCCCGCGGATGATTCGATCCTGACAACATTCGAGAATCCTGCGACTTCTTATCGAGACGTGTTCCCATTTGGGCAACCTTTTAAATCACTCTATGCCTTACACGCACTTCGCGAATATCTCAACACCCGGCAAATCAAGAGCAATGTGATGTCCTCGCAAGATGGTGAGGGCCAAGTAAATACAGCAATCGACAAGCAAGATGCTCTCGCTAGGGCGATATCTTTGATCGTCGCGGCTATCTGTGATGCCGAAGTTGTCGAGCGAAGTTCGAGCGAGGCTCTGCAGCTCAAGCTAAGCCTTGAACTCGTAGATAACTTCGTTCAACTCTTGAAAGGTATGTAGATCTGCGATTATGTGTCCTGCCCCTGAACTAATTGAATAAAGAAATTACGGATATCGAAGCTATCGTGCAACTTCTAAACCCAGAACTCCAGGGGCGACTCTCAACAATACTAGCGGATGCAGCAGCAGCACAAACAACCCAGATTAGTGTCGAACTGATCAACCGATCGTTTGAGGCCCTGCTCGAGCCTTGTGCAAAGGATAACGCTTTCTGGAAGGGGTTCCAGGATGAGACGGGGGTGCAGAAAGTAGTCCAGCTTCTCCTCCTTGATGATCCCCGCCCCATCGTGAGGAAGAACGTCGCTAGACTAATCACTTCCAAGAGCATTCGCGATAATGTTATCCCTGGCGGTCAGGCACTGGAATTTGCCGAGTTGTTCTGGCCTATTGTGTTCCAGCTCGTACCTCGAGCTGCTACAGAGCCGAGCAAGTGTGAAGAGACATTTTGTCTTTCTTTTCAACTGCTTCATAAGCTTAATGCGGAACACTCCGACGCTGTCGACTTGCCCGCCTGCCTCAAGCAGTGTGGAGACCTCTTACTATCACACACAACTACAGAGGACATAGCCCATCCAGATAAGGATGTTGTGGCTCATGGCCTTATCACAATTTTGAGCATCGGCATCACTGAAGCATCAACTAAAAAAGAGCTAGTTCACTTCCCCTCCGGCTTCGTATCGAAGTTGTTCTCTCGACATCTGTTTCCACCTGAAGACGAGGACGGGGCATTGGTGCCAAAGGTTATCCTTCATACCCCTTCACGAAGCATGCTCTATGATATCATATTTTCCTTGATCAAAGATGATTCTGTACTGTCTACCCGCTTATTACATGATCTAAACCTACTTACGTCCCACCGCACCGAAGATGGAATCGAGCAATACAAGTATGACCTTCCGCAGCTGTTCGAAAGATCGAGTGCTATCAGATCATCTTGTGGATACTCTGGATTACGAAATCTTTCAAACACCTGCTACCTGAATTCACTGTTCACCCAGCTCTTCATGAACATTGGATTTCGCCGCTTCATGCTCGAAAGGCGGGTTCGAAACCCACTCACGCATCCATTACTCCACGAGACCCAGATACTTTTCGCATTCCTACAAGACAGTCGACGGCGTTTTGTAGAGCCACAACAATGCGTAGGACAAATCATGACCTATGACGAAGCTCCCATCGATATCCATAACCAGATGGACGTGGATGAGTTCTACAGCCTTCTTTTCGATCGGTGGGAGGCGCAATTATCTTTGGAAAGCGATAAGAAAAGCCTCAGGTCGATATATGGGGGTGAATTAGTCCAACAGGTTAAGTCTAAGGAATGCGAGCACATCTCCGAACGCATCGAACCCTTCTCCGCTATTCAGTGTGATATTAAAGGCAAAGCGGGTCTCGAGGAAAGCCTTCAAGCCTATGTGGACGGTGAGATCATGGAAGGAGGTACGTTTGCTATCTTTTCTTCGGAATTATCTGCTTGTCCTAATAACTTTTCTAGACAACAAATACAAGTGCTCGGAGTGTGACCGACATGTGGATGCAGTCAAAAGGTAAGCAGGGCATGGGTTGCATATTAGTGTTGGCGATGCTAACTACATCAACAGAGCCTGCCTCAAAGATGTCCCGGATAACCTGATTTTCCATTTGAAGAGGTTTGATTTCAACCTGAGGACGCTAACGAGGAGCAAGATCAATGATTATTTCCCATTCCCCGCCAAGATCGACATGCAGCCATATACGATCGAGCATCTCAGCGATCCTTCCCGCAACACTGAACCGGACATGTTCGAATTGGTAGGAGTACTTGTGCATTCCGGAACCGCAGAATCAGGCCATTATTACTCGTACATTCGGGAAAGGCCAACGACAAGCAGCATGCCATCTTGGTTTGAATTCAACGACGAGGTAGTTACGTCGTGGGATCATGCGCAAATGGAGAACGCTTGTTTCGGAGGGTCCGAATATCGGCCGCAATTCGAGGCCGGCACCGCGTACGAGAAGGTCTACAGCGCTTATATGCTATTCTACCAGCGATCCTCCTCCCTGCAAAAGGAGCAAGAAATGCTGAGAGCATCAGGCCAGACCGGTCCGCTCCGCTCCGATCTTCCCAGAGCCCTCGAGTCTCAGGTCAGAGAAGACAACTGGTCGATCATTCAGCGACATTGTCTTTATGATCCAGCTCACATGCCATTCGTGTATGGAGTGCTCGTGAACACTTGGGGAGTCAAGTGTTCGAAAGAACATAGGAAGGAAAACATGGCGATGCAAACGGCACTTGGGCACTTGGATCAGATTGCATCGCGAGCGAAGGACCTCCCAGATTTTGACCAGCTCAAGGCCCTCTTGATCAAGGTCTGCCAACGGTGTCCCCTGTGCTGTTTCGCATTCTTCGATTATTTCCGACGCCACCCGGAGGCCCTGCGCATGCTCCTACAGAGGAACTCGGATCTCGGTGTCCGTCAGGATATAGGAAAGATCCTGATATTTGTTCTCTGTATTATCAAGAATACTTATCCTGGCGACTACAACCCATTTGACACCGATGATGACGGAGTATCCAGAGTGGTAACACACCGCCCGAATATAATGGACTTCACGTTAGGCCTATTTGTTCACATTTGTGACACCTTCCACACGCGCCTCAATTCCTGGCCCGAATGTTTCGGGACCATGCTTGAATTCGCCCGCATGGGGCGCATAGAGGCGGCAATGTTCCTGGATAGAGATTTCTTAGTCAAGCTGATGATGATGATCGCTGTGGATCCGGCTTTCGACCCCCTGCCTCAGTATGTTAGGCTGCTCAATGCTGTATCTAGAAGATCAGCTCGGCCGCCTAACTACGAAAGCATCATCGCCCTCGTTGATGAACTCATGTCGATCATCGACCCAGTGCTAGAACCTAGCAATATGCTAGAGAACTGCGAAGGCCGATTATCACTAGCGGTAAAAGGTGAGGCCATTCCGTTCACTGCCGATGAAGTGAACATACTGCACAAGGATTGGAACAGGGCACAGGCGAATATCTTCGCGGAAAAACTTATCTCGATCAACCAAAACCCTGTAGCCACCGACTCTATAATCAGGCGCCTCATAGGATTCAACCAGATGATGGACTATAAGATCTACGTGACGCTACGACTTAGTATCACTGGAGACCTAACCTCCCATGTGGTATCACCTTACCTTCGTGTCGCCCTTACTTATTGTCGCTACAGTACCAGCGGTGATAATGTCCATCGTATGATCAACTTTGTCACTAACCAGTGCAAGAACTTGCAAAACGCAGAAGGCCGATCCTTTTTCGAGTTCCAGCGGGACATCTTCGATGCGCCACGAAACACAACAGAGACGAGTGAAGAGATTCAACTGCATGGCCTGGAGAATATCCCGAAATGGGCCCCAGGATTACTCGGATATATCGATCAGGCAGTCAGCGATGACGTGGAAAGCTTCCTACACGAGAAGTTGCTCAAGCACGGACCCTCACCTACTTTTGGGGAGAGCAACGGTGGGCTTGAAAGGTCACAAACAATGAATTCTGCTGCCAGGCGGCTAGCAATTTCCTGCCTGGAGTATCTACGGGATACCTACGTCGTTCGCGCAGCACAGGCAGCTAGATACACGGTCGTCCCCCTAGATCGAATGATCAAGAAATGTGAACCCTATTTCAGACTCGACGAAGAGATGGACGATGGTCTCGAAGCACAGTTTAATGAGCTTTGCCGAGGTAGGAGCTCTCGTGATGATTATGATTTTTATGATGATGATGAGTCATCTCATTCTCCTGCCGCATAGCTAACTCAGGATTAGTCGTCTTAGAACCAATGGACAGACTTACGGTCGACGAAATTGAAGAGGACGGTTCCGGTATGTGGAGCGACTCTACCACCGCCACCATGGACTATGACTGACATGGTCAAGATTGGGAGCAGTCAGTCGGTTCTTCGGAGCCGATAGACAACTTGACTGATCTCAGTATGCAAATCGACCGTGATTTAGTATAAAGGCCCCCCCCGGACCTCGGCGATAACCTTTCCTACATTGTTGTGATGATTGATGTGTCGATAGCGGCTAATCAAGACGATCGATCAGATCGTAACGTGTAACCGGTTTTTTTTTTTCTTTTCAAAAAGAAGATTCGATGGCAGGCCGGTCGGATAGACGGACAGGTAAACCAGGGTGGGTGCATAGCACTGGCGTGGCAGGCGTCTTCAGGAATGGACAAAATGGTACTTCACAGCAGCGTTCTTTCTGGCGCCACCGCGATCTGATATGGCTGGTCGGATAACCCTTGACCGGAACATCTAATTGTACGAGTTACGGTTCACTGCATAGCAATTCTGACGAGGCAGAAAGACGAATGTTTACCCAGATGAGGGAGACGAATGCCATAGATTTGCTGGTTTGTTCTTGTTTTCAGTGCAGAATAGTCTTGCTGTTTTACCTGTTTTCGAGAGGCAGGCCTGGCTATGGCAAAAGGGGGTCGAGAGGCAGATAATACGATTGCATTTTCATTACCCGATGAATGATTCTTGGGATACCTATGTGAATGATAAAACTTACCTCGATGCTATTGGTACAGTATGGGATGTTGTTCATTTCGTCTCCCTCGCTACCGGATGCTCGAATGCCGAGCCATGAAGCCGAAGCCGGTAGGATAGTAATCGTTTAACCGCAGTGATAATAACGTAAGTCTAGAAATAGAGTATTTTTCTCCTCGTTCTCTCGGGATCGAGAGAAGCCGTCAGAGTGCTGTGGTGATAGAGGATTTGATTGGCCGTCGATGTTGACGACTAACAAGACGCAAGTACAAGGTTAGAGCCATGCTTCCCTGGCTAGGAATTGGATGTTCCTTGCGTCAACAAGGGTGTTGTAAATCTAGACTACACTAATTGGATGCTAGGTATGGATCTAACCTTGACGGTAATCGGCTACTACAAGAATAGAACTTGATGATCTCATTCCTGGCAAGATAAAAAAAAAATAACAAACTACCTACCTTATGGGCATATTTGCCCGGTGCAAAAACATCCATGAAAATGCTATTTATCCTTTTTTTGTTCTCGGCCAAAAGCAACACTTGAATACTGACGATAGTTGACAGGTCCAATTCAAGCGGACCCAACTGCTCGTCAACAATTGACCGATGTCAAGCAGCTCCTAGCTCCTATGTAGGCTGCTGCTGCTGCTAGCTAGGGTTATGCGGTCTATTTTTGGATTCAACCTCCTAGGAAGAATATGTCAGGATCTAGCCATAATTAGGCTAGCACGTGTGGCCAACAGGGATATAGGGGTCGGGCGCTATGGCCGGCAGCTATATTTGGATCGCTGTAGCCGCCGATGCAAGATGCGGGGGAGAATTTACTCGGCTCTGGTTGGTTGAAGATTGGATGTTTTTTAATCGGGTCAACGACTAGGGACGAATTCGTCGCTGCGAGCTGCAGGTCCGGCACAAAATCTGGACTAAAACATGCATGGGAATTCAGAATTCTACGGCTTCTCTTCAGCGGCGAGGAAAGCCCTACCAACGGCTGACCTATCAGCCTATCGTACTTGGCTGCATGTGCGTGGTATGCAGGCAGGACCATCAACGAATCACATATGCGTCTTCCTCTTGAAACGAAGCACAATGATGACTAGCTGACTACCAGTAAAATGCGGTGGGTGCGGTGAGCCTGACGCTAAGTTTCAAGAAATTACGAATATAGAAATCATGAAGAACGAGAGGGAGGGACGATGGGCGGACGGTAATCAAAGCACCAATCTTATCGTTGGGATCCGCAACCCCCTTTCTTCAAAACCCCACGAACGCCTCGTGGGGCAACATTTGTCATTTGTCATTAAACCTGACGTGTACCGCGTACTAATACTTACATACCGTCGAAATATTTCGTTTCGACCTTTCGACGTTTCATTGTTCCAATTGTTCCCATTGTTTCATGTTTCGAAGCGCCCTTACTTTTTATAACCACCCTCGTCCTGTCGCGAGGCTTTCTCTTCCTGACATTGCTCATATTTCCATTTTTGGACTCTTATATTGAAGTTCCCTGGTATCGTGATATATTTATCTGTTGATCCAGTCTTTACTTCTTAAATCCCCGATACATACACCATCTTTCAAGATCTATATCCAAATCTTTGCAGCCGGAAGATAAGACATCCGGTATCGACATCTTCTACTCTCAGTTCGGGAACATACATTGCACTGCCTCTCGGCTTGATTCTGCATATCGTATTATTGTCCTTCTGCCGAATAATAATAACAGCCTTTCTATCGACATAATGTCGTTGTCGAAGCAACGCATATCGTCACCTTTGGAGGCTGGACCCTCGATCCTCGATGCCTACAACTTGCCATCCCACCTGACAGGCGCGTTAGAATACGCGTCTAAGAGGCTCGCGAGGAAGTCCCTACATATCACCTTGGTCGTCGTGCGGAAGGAATATCAACTACCAAGCGTAGTGCCACCGACACCGACCTCGTCTCCACCCACCCCGGGCATCGTGTCTCCCACGCGTTTCACCTCGCCTGTCGCCGGACTACGACAGCTGGTCCGAAGGGGAACGAGCAAATCCACAACCAGCCTATCATCCACGGCGTCTGACAGATCTAACGCGTCCACCCCATCATTGCCGCCTCCGTCAACGGAATCTCTCGTCAGCCCCCGCCGCTGGGCTCTGCCTCTAACCCCCGGCAGCCCAAACACGCCGATGACGCCTGCCACGCCATCCAGCATCATGACAGCATCCTCCACAGGCCCAATAACTCAAGGACCCAACGAGTTCGGGCTGCGGCTGATCTACACGGGCCAGCTACCCCCAAAAGCCGAGAAGACGCTGCGGACGACAATCCAGAAGGCGGAGCGGAAGTTCCGCATCGGCACGGGGTGGCTGCCGGCGGCGACAACGGCGTCGGCGTGCGGACTGAACGTGGACCTGGTGCGGCGGAGCCTGGTGCAGAACGAGCTGCTGTTCTCGTCGGAGGGCCTGACGCTGCTGGGGCTGGACCGCATGTACACGTTCAAGGCGGCGCTGGCGGCGTACGCGCGGTCCATAAACTGCGGCGGCTCGTCCTCGTCCTCGTCTAGGACCGCGGACAGCGGCACCCAGATCGAGGACGCGGTGGACTCCCTGCGCCGCCTCGTGCTGGCCAACTGCGGGCGGCCCGTCTCGCGCGCGGACTTGTACCGTAGTTACGACTGGCTCGGCGTCAACGCGCGCGCGCTCAAGGACGTGGAGGAGATGTACAGGCGTGCTTACGGCGGGCCCGAGCGCGCGGGCGCCTTCGAGATGACGGCTGCGGAGCGCGAGCGGGAGGCCGCGAGACCCGTGGTGAAGATCGGGTCGCCGCCCGCGCCCAAGACGACGCAGAAGACGCAGACCACGCCCGTGCTCAAGCTGAACACGCGGCTGGCCACCGCGACCACGACCCGCATCTTCAAGCCCAAGGCCCGGCCCATCGCGGCCAAGGAAACCCCCCACCACCACCAACAACAACCTGAAAACGTGCAGGGCGCGGGAGTCATACAAGTCGGGATCAAGCTGGAGACGTTCCTGGCGCCGGACAGCGACGACGAGGACGAGGAAGAAGAGCACACGGCACGGCCGGCGGCGCAGGGGCTCCCGTTCTGGACCGCCGGCGCGTCGATCGACGAGATGATGCTGTCGCCCTGCTGCGGCGACAGGCAGTCGCAGCGGCTGGGCCCGTCGACGCCGAACGGGTACGACGACATCTCGCCGGTGACGCGGGGCGAGTGGGGGTTCCTCTTCACCGGGGACGGGTGGAAGCAGGGGAAGACGGCGGCGGTGGAGACGTGCTGAGCGAGTTCAAGATATATATATATATATATACATATTTTTTATCATCCATCGATATTTTTGCATTGGGATATATCGCAGGAAAGGAGAGATTAAGAGATGAAGGATGGAAGGAAGGAAGGGGGGGGATAGATACTTGATACCCGTTAGCATTTTGTAAAAGACATTCGAGAAATTGTGCATACTAGGGAATTATTCGGCTGTATTTATGTTTCGACCGGCCAGGGCCAGAATGAGTTACTGTAGATATATTTTAATAATTTAGGATATCTTTAAAAAACAACCTCGATTTGGTGCCTTGTGGAACGCCGGGCCATGCTATGCTGATGTGGTTTTTTTTGGTTTTCTCCCACGCTTGATGCTATCCCTAGACTCCCTGCTTCTTTCATCATCTGAGTACCTAACCTAGACATCCCAAGAGCACGAAACAGTCCACGGTCAGCGCCAGCCGTACCGCGACCCAGCCTCGCTGCGGTTGGTCTTCCCCTTGGCGAAGCTCTCCTCTAGCGCGTCGCGCTGGTTCTGGACCTGGCTGACGAGCTGGCGCAGGTTGTGCTTTCCCGGGGCGATGGCGCGGATGGGGTTGTAGGCGGGCTGCAGCTGGCCCGAGGCGCGCAGGGCCTCGTTGTGCTCGTACTCGCGGTTCGTGTCGAAGTTGACCACGCGGCTCGCCGACATCGCCGCCGCGTCCCCGCCCCGCCCGAACAGCTCCCGCCGCGCCGTCGCCGACAGGTTCATCGACGTCGCCAGCGCCGACAGCGAGTCTGTGTTTGATGGGCCCGGCTCCGTGGTCGCCTGATGGGATGTCGGGGCCGTGGAGAAGTATTGCGCGTCGTAGGCTGCGAACTCGGTGGTTGATGGGTCTTCGGTGCTGAACATGGGCTCGTAGGCGCCGCTGTTGGTGGATGTGGCGTTTTCTGGTGCGTCCGTTGTTCGTTCGTCGGTTGATATGGAGAAGAGTGAGATTTTCTGCTTCTTTGGAGGCGGTCCTGTCTCTACTTGCTCGGTTTTCGCTTTTGGTGCCTCGTTTCCTTTGGAGGTAGATGCTGAGGGAGCAGCAACTCCAGCCTTTGAAGCTGTGATAGATTTCCCCGTGCCCTTCTTGTTCGGTTTCCTGGATACTGATAACGGTTTGAACATCAGGGGCTTTCCGACTAGCTTGACTTCCTCCGCTGGCTTCTGCTCGGCGGGTATCGACGGCTGTTTCGTCGTGGGGTCTGCATCTTCGCTCCTCGTTGCAGTCTCGCCCCCGCCCCCTTCGCCATCGGTATTTATGTCTCGACTAAATCCCGGCGCAGCGCCCGTCTTTAGGTTGATGCCAGGTCTCGTCGCCGGCTTCCCACTACTGCTCGCCACAGCAGGCTTCCCGACGTTCTTCGGGGGCGGGAGGAACGAGTTGAAACCGCTGAACGCGCCCCCTCCCCTGCCCCCAGTCCTTGCGCGCTTGGCTGGCGGCTCGTCTGCTCCATCTATGGGTTTGTTCTCATCGCGACTGGAGGTCTGTGGGAGGTTGACGAGGATTTTGCCTGGCTTCGACCGGTCGACTACCTTCTGGAAGGTCTTCTTGCCACTTGCCGCCGGTGCTGGTGCCGGTGTGGGCTCGACGACGGGTTCGGATTCAGAATCCGAGTCTGAGTAATCGACAAGACCCATTGTCGCTAATTGAAAGTTTCTGGGTTGCGAATTTATTTCATGATGCGATCCTTGTTTAAAGGAAAAAGAATGAAAGCTAAGGTTGGTTGTGGCGTCATAAGCCATTACGGGGTGTGGCGCGTTATCAGATAAAGTGGGACATGTCTCAATGAAGCTTACCTAAGCAGATTTTAAGCGCACAGCTTACCTAAAACGGCCCATTTGTATCTCCAGACTGCACCGGACACCGGACCAGTAGGTATTTGATTTGGACCAGGTGAGAGCCACCCCTGCACCTGACATAAACAGTTAACCCCAAGCCGGAAAGAATCTGCGCCTGCTGGGGGATAACAGCGAAAGCCGGCGGTGTACCTACCTCAGCTCAACAGTCAAACTTTACACTTTGCATTTTTTCTAAAAGGAACAACAAACAACATAAAAAAATACAACCTTCAACCTTCAACCTTTTTTGTTTCTATTCATCAATCTAAGACTCATCGACAATCAATCAGCCATGGAAAATAACCTTGAAACACAGGCTATTGATATAGACCTTGATACTTTGAATTTGCTGTGGAACGACTCTACCCTGCCACCTTTGCAAAACATACCTAACCAAGCCGACAAATCTGACCAAGCTATCGAAGAGTTTGAAAGAAACCAAGAAGTACCAGAAGCAGTAAGTTTTAATAGCAGGCATAAACGGCCATGAATTGTTAATTATTCAATAATCAGCCGATTTACGAAGTTATACCGGCGCTCCAACTCTCAGAAGATAGATATACGTCAATTTTACTATCTTCTGAATCTTCAAGCCACGAATTAAACGCAATTCGAGCTGAATGTATGGAGGGGGTTATGGATTTACCAGACTACCCTAGAACCTCAGAAAATGGGGTTTGTTACGCTGTTGAATGGGAAGGTAAAACGAAAGCGCAGGCAAAGAAAATAATGGACGAGGTACGAAAAGTTGGTTGATTTCCTGTTAAGGTGAGATTGATGGCTAATTAATTAACTTTTCTAGGTCCAGTACTGCAGGAAGCGCTTTGGTGGCTGGCGAACTGCACCTTCAGCTTATTTGAATAACGCTTTAGTTGAACGTTGTACTTTCAAATGTACAGGGTCTAAATATTGCGAATATTTAGACCCTAAACTAAGGGTTACTAATTATAGCGAAGTAACAGCTGAAATGGTCAGAGATAAACAAGACATATACGAGAAAATGAGGCAGGAAATGGAGACTTACCCTGAGGGAGAAGCAATCACGTAAGTAAATAATTGTTGACTTGATTAACTTGAGTTTAAACCGATATTAATGATTTATTTAGGTATATTCGAAGTGTATTAGAGCGATTAGAGGACAAAAAGCTATGCAAACCGCAATCAGACAACTGCACGGTAGTAGTTGCAGATCGAGCGCCGGTAAGTGAATTAATTCTTGTAGAAATAGCGCAACAGCGCTCAATACAGGGCAAACCTACTATAATATTTATCAATGGCCCATTAATCGCTGATTGATTGCTGAGCAATGGCTAATTAACTATAGACTATAAACGGTGTAAGGAATTACCAGCTGCGCTGTATCAATCATATCGGCTATAATCGCACTGTTTTGGAAGCAAAGCACTACTATAAACAACTCGACACGAGATATTACCCTAATATAGCAACTATAAAGGGGATATTAGACGGCGGAACAGTTATAAACACAGCAACATGTTGTGATGTGCTGCAAAACCGTGCAAGGCAACTAAGATGCTGTAAGTGATTAATTCATGATTACAACTTAATTTATTAGCGCTTGCATTTTAAATAACATTTGAATATTAGCCTACGACCACCCTGCTGGCAAGGGCAGACTGCAAACCTCAGGGCCTTGTAACTGCAGGTTTGAAGTTATGATCCCTCTTGACTTAGACATATATCCCACTGTTTTTGTCACCTGCACCGGCTTGCACAGCCATCCCGTCCCTAAACCTTCGAAGGTTCTGGGCACACTTCAAACCCAGATTTGGGACCTCATTGAAAGGATTCATGATCCTAGGCTAAAAGCTAGTAAGTAGATACACGGATTAATCCCTAATTAACCAGTGATTGACTAATATGGGAAATAGCTGGATTTGCTCAAAATCCTCTAGTCAAAGAATGGGTGGCTCAACAGGGCAAGCGAACGATAAGTCAAATTCACCCATCTTTAGGGAACTCTGATATATTCAGCGTTTTATTACGGCGATATCGTCTCCTGCATTACCCCCCAGGATCTAGCTTGATGGCAGTGAAACGCGAGTTTCTAAGGCAAAATGGTACAGATAACCAGGTACGAGGCTTAATGAAACATTAATACCATATTAATAAGCGACTAATCCGATCTTAATTTACAGTATATCCAAGACTTTCACCAAAGCCCAACAGGGTTCATGATCATTTGCTTCAATGAAGCAATGCTGGCATATTTCAAAACGCTTAGGACCTGTACCCTGAATATGAATTATAAGCACTTGATTGAACGAAACCACAGGGAGATTATCTGGGCTGTGTATAGCCAAAGGTACCAGAAATGTAAGTTCATTAATTGTTTCTTAGCCTTTGTATAATTATAATCATTAATCAATCGCCTTTTCAGGTTTGGCTCTATTCAGAGTTATTACGAACACTGACGGCAAACATACATACGCTCTAATGTTTGAGAGGTTATTTTCCTTACTAAAAAGAAAATTCCATTTTGAGCTACAATGGGCTCATATACACAACCCTACAACCGGCTTTATTGGCTTTACTAGTGATCAAGATTACAAGGTCATGTTCGGTAAATAGTCCCTAATTACTTGATACTTAATGAGTCCCTAGCTGAGAACTTTTGCACTTAATTTAGGTTTGGGTGTTTATCTGAATCGTCACTACCCTTATCTGACTGCCGCTGAACATGCAATGCACACCTTTCGGCTTTGCAAGGTACACTTTGATCGCGGAGTCAATCAAACAATAGGGGTAAGTTAATCGTAAACATTAATCACTACTTATTTCTGAGTTAATAGGTAATTATTTTACTAATTGATGTCCAGACAACCGGGCCTTATCAACTTAGGATGGAAATGAAAAAGCTTCTAGACTGCCCTACTGCAATAGAATATAATCAACAAATTCATTACCTGAAAAATTGTAAGTACATTTTCATTATTCCATTTACTTAAGTATTGCGATCCATTTTATCGTACTTCAAAAGTTAATTCTTCTTTCATTAAATCATAATTGCTAATGAATTGTAAAATAACAGTGGGAAATAACCAAGTTGCTGCTTGGGCGGCACACAAAGACCAGCCTTTAATTAAAGCTGGCTTAAACCCTATATTTTCGAAAATGACTTTGGAAAACTTCCACTGCTGCGCTCCAAACTCGAATGCCGCCGAGATTCTCCACGAAAGAAGTTATGTTTATTCAGGGCGGTATCAATGGCTCGAAGAGGTTGTGGCTCTGTAAGTAAATATTCCGGCAATACTCCCTGGTTAATGCCCGATCAATCATCGATTCAGTACTAATTAATTGCTTATTAACTCAGGAATGAGGCCATGGATTACGAGGATTACGTTAAAGCCAATGTGTACGAAACCACCCATGTGGCTTATTCATACGTCAGTCGAGCAGCTTTAGAACGAATTAAATATTGGGAAAATCGTCAAGGTATTTTGGTTATTTATTTTTCTTTTCTTTATGTAACTGCTAATTATTGAGCCATTAATAGGCAGGACACAAGGCAGAAAACACCGATTAGAACAGGATCAATTTCATATTGGATCTGGACTTGAATTAGCACAATTCCGGACGTTATCAGCGGCAAACTATTCTGGGTCTATTCGATCATCCTCAGTAGGACCGTCGGATTCAGCCTCAAATGCTAAAAGAGCTAAAAGAACAAACAAGTAAGCTTAATTATGCTTCATTAATAGTCCCCCTTCTCTTCGGCAACAAACTCTTAGTTCTCAGCCACCTTCTTCACAGGTCTCTAACTCTAACAGTGATACGAGTTCAACGGCTACTGCTACAGGTCTTGACGAAGCTGAAAGAGCCGCAAATGTAGAGCTTCTACATCAGAAGGCTGAAGGATTAAGACTTCAAAACGAAATGAATAAGTTGAGACTAAGCCTTATACAAAACGCAATAGACCAAGGGCAGATACAAGAGGCTCAAACTTTACTTCTAGCCGATCTGAGGGGGCAGGACCAGGGAGGACCAGCGCCGGGAGGCTGAGTATTCTTAAAATTTTGTGTTGATTAATTAATTAATCATTGATTGATTGCACATTAATTGCTCAATAGGTAATGAACAACTTATTCGCTTTATCCTTTAATGTTGCTATATATATTAGGTATACGCCGAAAAACCTAATGTTACAATTCTATAACTAGTTATACGGTACACCTGCTGGTATAGTTCGCATGTAATGGGGGATCGGGGAAAAACCATGCGCTGCTCTATCCGAACTACTTCGTTGCGTTGCCACGTTGTTTTCGGCTCTTTCAATCCAACAGCTCACCTCCTGGTAAATTGGGTTATTAGGGCAAACCTGCATAGCTTATTGAATCGGATACCCACCGAGATGGCTTAGGCAGGCTGGGCAGGTACATGCCAAATAAGTGGAAGCGAGCTGTACGTCGTACGTAATAGGAACTCCGAAGAATGATCTTTACGATTTCTATCAAACTCTACCTGCTCTACTTTCTAATAAGACGACATATTTTTTATACTTAGTATATGCATACGCAGTACTTAGGTATTCTAGTGGCTTGGCCTATAACGGAACTAAAATAGCCTATGCCATCCGAAGTGGACCGTTGAAGGATCTGGATCATACCTAAGACCTCGCCTACCTACATATGTAGCCTAGGAAGGAACTGATTGATAAGATGATCTTATCAATCTAATCAAACAGTTCACATGCTGACATGTCATTCCAACCTTACCTACCTGGTATAAGGAACAATAGGTCATAAGGAGCATTAAGAAGACGAATGACCGACCGGAATTACGAGGCACGCCAAGTATATCCGCGACGTACATGTAATACCAGCAAACATTCTCGCAATATGTAAGCTCCGGCCGCGGACCGACCTTCTATAGGTGGAAAGGTCGTCAGTGGCTGTTGATCAATGTAGAAAAGCAGCTAGTTCCCAGGTTTAAGTTGCTTTCTTTATTTTCCGGATAGTCTTCATTTTAGTCTTCCTCGAAAGTTGAAGTCTGAGATAGGTATAACATCCCTAGGCTACGAATTCACAAAATGGCAGATCCACAACCCACCCTCAACGACCTCGCAGCGAAGATCACGGAGCTTTCCGGGCAATTCACCCGCTTCCTCAAGGAGAAGAATATCCCAGAGCCCACATTCGCCGCGGATAGCCCAACCAGCTATAGCAATTTGTCCGCCGAAAGCTTCATGACGCGTCAGCTATTACTGGATGCCCTGACGGATATGTGGTATCTTACGCAAGGTCCGAGTGAGAGCATATTTAATTACGTCCACAATGTGAGCACGCCTATTAAAAAGACTTAATCACTGAGTCAGAAGATATCCTAAACATTTACTTAACACTCGTAGGCCCTCCCTGACGCTACGGCTCTTAATACTTTGAATTACTTCGACTTCTGGTCTACTGTGCCCCTGGAGAGTTCAGTGTCGTATGCGGAGATTGCACAGCGGGTTTCCCTCCCGGAAGATGTAGTCCGGCGGGTCTTGCAGCACGCTGTAACCCTCCGCATCTTCGAAGAGACCGAACCAGGTAAATATTCATCGCAGATCCGGCATAATTCTAGATCGGCGGCGTTGGCCCGCTCTTCGGGGCTCAAGGCTCTCGTGTCCACAATCCTGGACGACGCCGGTGCGCCGATGATGGTCTTAAACGAAGCCCTGGATAGGTACAGCCGTGGTAAGCCAGCGTTAACTCAGGATATGAACGAGACCTCGTTCGCCCTGTTTCATAGCGGTGGACAGTTTGGTAAGCACGGAAACTCTTGGGACCTGCTTGAGAACGACGGCGCAGGAGAGAAACAAGGATGGCGGCAGAGGAATTTTGTCGAATTCATGCGTTACATAAAGGAAATCTTTCATCTCGAGGGAGTTGGTAAGTGAAGTTCCTACCTTCCGAGCCATATATCAAAGTGCAAAGCCTCCCCGGCTTATAAGCCTGTAATACAGGTGTTGCGACGCAAATTAACTTTAGAGAACACTATTCATCCACTAACTCCAAAAATCTAGTGCTTGATGCTCATGACTGGAAAGCTGTGGGGAAAGCTACAGTGGCTGATGTGAGTGTATTAGTCTCTAAAATAAAATCCAACCATAAACTTGGCTAATGTCAACAGGTTGGTGGTTCTGCGGGCCATGATGCGATAGTGCTAGCGCGAAATTTCCCTGAACTTTCCATCACAGTACAAGACCTACCAAAAGTGAAGCCTGTTTTCGACGCAAATCTCCCCGAGGACGTCAAGGGCCGTGTGTCGTTCGTGGAGCATGATTTCTTCCGGCCGCAACCCGTCCAGGCGGACATCTACATATTCAAGATGATTCTCCACGACTGGCCGGATCACGAAGCATCTAAGATTCTACGAGCGTTAATCCCGGCGCTAAAACCGGGCGCTCGTGTGATCCTCTTCGAATACATCGGCAACCAGGGCGAGACTGAGGGGCAGACACTCCCACGCTCGATCCAGCAGATGGGCACGGCCACCGACTTGAGACTAATGGCGCTGTTCAACGGAAAGGAGCGGCCTGTCGAGGCCTGGGCGAATATTTTCCGGGATGCTGACGAGCGGTTCGAGATGGCTAATGTGAAGGCCAATCCGCAGACTTTCTTCGCCGTCATCGAGGCCGTTTGGCGTGGGTGAACAATCTTTTTATTGGGCGCGACTTGGGTCTTTTATCGTCCAAAAGTTCACATGTGAATGCGTTTGAGTTGGACGAGCCCCCCCGCTCTCTAGCTCCGGTAGGGTTACCAGCTAAGAATGCCGAGTTCTAGGACTCGGGGTAGTCACAGATTAGGATATATGCCCCATCCACCATCGGAAGGGGATTGAGAACCACTTAGAAAAAGCGTCTAGATTTCTGGGCCTGCGTTAGTGAAAGAGAATCGCGTCTTAGGTTCTCCGTACGCCAAGGGGTCACTACATCGTAGCATTCAACGTTCTACTTATTACGTTTAGGACGAACCCCACAGCTTCCCGAATGTGGCCAGTGTGGTGGAGAGAGGAACCAAATTTTCATCTGACATATAAGTATTAGATGCGTGAATAGAATCCGCATGGGTTGTTGCATTAAAAGTCACCAAGGATGATGAAAAGGAATAGGGCGAGACAGATCTAGTAAGATCATTCGCCAATTCCAAAGACCCACCCTTCAACGTAGTAATGCGATCTAACCGGTGCCGGCAGGTATCATGTCGAGAAAACTTGACGGTGTTGTATTATGTGATTTGACAGACCCCCCCTCCCCTTTCCGCTCGCCTTGCCCCTCCTATAAGAATGTAGCGTTCTTTTTCATTATACATCGCTCTCAAGTGCGAAATTGCGAACTAAGTAAGAGAAGGAAATTCCGTGCGCAAAAATGCCTTTGGCCGTGCTCCCCGCCCAGGTGGCTGATATCGAGCCGATATACGACGTTTATTTCTCGGCATTCAAAGGCGAGCCTATAATAGATTATCTCTATCCCGGAGGCGTCGACAGACCTGCCCACACGGAGGGGACTAGACAATGGTGGGCTCACGACACGACGGGTTACACGATCAAGTGCGTTGACAGCAGCTCCGGGAAGATCGTCGGGATGGCTGTTTGGGATATCTTCTGGAAACCCGGGAAGGAGAATGGGTGGGAACTCCCTACGGGGATACCGTGGTTACAGGGCGAGGAGAAGAAGCTATGCGAGGCCGTTCTGGGTCCCATGTGGAATTTGAGAGACGAGATATTTGGCAACCGACAACGTTACGTCTGTGAGTGAAGACGAAAGAAAGACTTACTCGCGCCGCTTTACTGATCTTCAGAGGAAAGACCTCAGCGTCATAGCCGTGGATCCTGAGCAGCAGCGCCGCGGGATTGGGCGCTTACTCATGCAGTGGGGTCTCAACGTCGCGGAGCAACTCGACCTCCCGATATATACGGAGTCGTCGCAAGCAGGCCTGGCTCTGTACGAGGGATTGGGATTCGAGAGGCTGACGCATGTGAGACTGATTCACAAGGAAGAAGTCACGGGCCGCCCGGACGAGGAAGTTCCCCTGATGGTGAAGATGCCCAGCGCGGCGAAGGGGGTGAGCTTCAAGGAGTGGGCGGAAAAGGGGTACCCGGAAGGATACCAGGTCCATGTGAATGGGAACGGAAAAGTGAATGGGGTAAATGGACATGACTAGGCTGTAACATATATTGGGAAGGTATGGAAGGGTTCGCTTGAAGATTGTACGAGGGAGACTTGCATATAGACTACCGCTTGAACGTCCTATACGGTATTCGTTTTTAGTTCGCCATTCAAGATCAGTGTATAATTTATGAAGAAGCTTGGGATTAATGTCTAGGAAAAGGAATGAATTGGGACTTCTGAATGACTTATCTATTAAGTTAACACTTCTGGTTAGGCTATGACGGTCAATATGAAGGCATTAAATCCGGGTGCTGGCGAATATGGACAACTAAGTTGACTTTGATGGATAGTAGCGATGATTCAAGAAACATCGTTCACACAACAAGCAGAGAAATAGTGGCCATTCGAAAATCACTGACACCCGCTCTATGGATTTTCTGAAATCATCATCCTTATCCATCTTACCGCACGGGAAAATCTTAGGTTACTATAACTGCGTGCCCTACTATATTACGGTCTAACCTTTTCTAATAAATCTTATGGGGTTAGCTTACTGCCACTCAGCTTAACTTCCCCAAGCTTTATCATATTTTCCTACCCTCATGATGTGATATTCTATAATATTAACCATTCTATTGCCGGATATGCTTTGCGCCATATGCATATCCATGTTCTTGGGCTCTGGGGAAGGTTGCCACCATGAGACGATTGAACAAGTTGAGGACGCTGGCGACACTGGATGTCTACTTTGTTCTCAGCTTCTCTTCGAAATTCGCTTCAGGACTTCTCGCGGCACGCCAGAGCCATGCAGGCTGATTGCTCTCAGATATGAGTTCTGCGAAGAAGGTATTCGTATTGCTTCATCAGACAGCCACCTCATTTTCTTGGCAAGCTTGAGTCCCCTTTGAGAACAGTATGCTGGTGAAACGTACTGGGAATAGATTAAACAAGCAAAGCAGGATATAACGGAAGACCCATGCGGAGTTAGAGACAATGGGTTGGGAGGTCACTCACATCCATGTCAAATACTGAAGATAAGAATGTCTTGAAGCACGCGAAGGCACTATTGCGGGAGTGCTTGAACAATCATGATTCCTGCCACAAGATGAATCCGGCTCTCTTGCGAGCACAAGAAGTCGACCCGTGGCAACCAAAACAGTTGATAGATTGTTCCACCTCAGATGGAAACCTCCACGTTATCCACAGAGACATCACGAAGTCCAGGAGTAAAAGCCGGTGTAATCACCTTTAAAGGATTCCTTGGCCCAGCGGAAGCTTTTACGACCAAGTATAAGTGCTACCTTGACGATCGGCATGATACCTCGAGAGAAATATGGCACGTTCCGTTGATTTTGCTGTGGGAAGAGCATTACCGGTACGAACGTACCCACGGCTTGCTGGTCCAAACCGACGGAGCAGCTGGTGGATATCGTCGCGTTGGAACATTTGAAAGCGGCGAGGTTGATCTTCCTAGTGGCATAAAAGAGGGAAATGTCCAAATGCAAAGCTTGAAGCTTATATAATTTATTGAATGAATAATGATGTATCGATTGTGTCCCTTCCAATCAACATTGGTAAGTTGTGTATGATTGAAGTAAACACCTTTGGAACTTCCGGGCCATTCGGCGTCATCAGGGACCGATATGAGAATGCAATAGTATAGCGAAATATTGATGCTCTTAGTCCGCGGAATCTAATAACGTAAATTATGTTTGGGTTCAAGTTTGCTCTTTCGTGTTGAAGTTATTTACCTAAGGATTGTAAAGTTCTAGTTCTAGCCCCAACGACAGGGGTGCTATTGGAATGCCTGTACCAGCTGCACCAGCCACTTTTGTGACACCTACACTAATGTAGTAACCCCTAACTCCTTTTACGTATCCCCCGAAACGAATGAATCCTCCTAAGAACAATCAAATCATTAGACAGTTGCGACACTCCAAGTTGCACATCTACCAACCACATCACCACATATACCAATCACATACAAGATCTTGCATCTTACCTAACCTCAACACAATGGATGTTTCTTGGGGATGAGCATCATCGTCCCTCTTTTTATCTAACAAACCAATCCATTCGCTACCTATCTAGGATGTCGTTGATACGAGTGGAGGAGTATGTGATGATGCCCCCCACCATAGTCACATTGACCTAAGTAGACTGGGGATATACTAACCTCAAATCTTCTCTCAGTTTGGTCTCGTACCAACTTCGAACCAGCTACCTCCATGAAATTGCTGATGGCGTTGGCGAACGCCTTATCACCATCAACGACAGCTTCCTCAACACCGCTCCTTTCAAAGCCGCTGGCTGGCGCTCTAACCCATCACACATCAAGCGAACCCATTCGCCCCCGATACCTACTGCTATAGCCTCCGAATACTTCCAAGCCGCACCGAGATCCACTGGCCTGACGCTCGAAGATGAAGCCGAAGAAGGCGGCATGCTGACCGGCGGCGGCGGGGACACATTAGGACCCGCGAGCGCATTCAAACGTCGGAGAGAAAGGCGAAGAGAACAGATGGAAGAGGACGATAGCAGTGATCTGAGTGATGAGAGCGAAGATGACACCGATCAGAGGGCAGCCCAGCAGATAAGATTTGCGAAGATGCCGCTCAGGAGTCGTGCTGGATCCTCGCCCATTCAGTCATCTAATCTGCGCCAGGCCACTACCATGTCATCTCCACGCGCTGCCCCGGCACCCCGACGAGGATCGCAACCTACATTGGAAACCGTCAAAGAACGACCGCGGCGAGATACCGTCACTAGTAGTGAAGTTTCATCCGATAACGAATTTGACGCCTCCGGTTTCCATAAGCACCGAGAGGCAACGAGAGCGAGGGGGGCAAGACCGCATTCTAAATCTGCTGCTGAACCAGGTCAGAGTATAAAGCGGCAGGATAGCGAATTACTAGTTGAAGAGGAAGAAGAAGAAGAAGAGAACTCTGATGGATCCGATACTTCTTCGGCTTTTGTCGCAAGTGTCGATTCAACTTCCATCTTGGATACGGTTGAGAATCCAGCAGTGGGTACCTCCCCTGGTCAACAGGTTGTTGGCAATGTACCTAGACAGCTGCTCCGGCAGTCTACAGTCAGGAAGCCGCCCCCGCCACCGCAACCACAGATGCTTCAAGCTCTCCCACCTCCTCGGCCTATGAGCACAATCAGGCCCCTCAGTATGCTTCAACCTCGTAGCCTACTCTCGGACGCCTTTAAGGCGAAAAAGACCAAGCCAGCTATGCCGTTTGACATGTTCGCATCCTTATCAGGACAAGGAGACCCTGATCCACTCCGAATACGAATCTATGCGCCCTTTTCCAGCGACCCGGTGACACCCTTCGAGGTTCTCATACGACGGAATATACAAGAGGCAGACGGAACTTTCAGGCCAGTAACTGTTGCCGAGTTAATAGGACTGAGTCTGTGGAGGTACCATGCCGATAAACTCCAGCCTCCGGTTCCTGCTGATAAGTTGAACGTGAACTGGTGGACGCTGAGAATGGTGGAAGAAGGCGGCGAAGTCGACGACGATTTTGAGCCGCTAGATCGTAAAAAGCCCGTGAACTCGTTTACGACGGCAAATAATAGAGCGGCAAGGTCACGGTCGGCTTCCAAAGCTTATGACGAGTTTGCCTTGGTGCAAGCCTCGGAGGCTGGTTTTGCAGACAATCAGACTCAAACTCCACAGTTCGAACAGCAAGACGCATTGGAGGATGCGGGCGATGAGGATACAACTCCAAAAAGTACTCCCCAACCCCAAGCTTCGCCATTGACATCATCGCATCCGCGGACGAATCCCATTATCACTACAACCTACAGGGTGGATGCACCCCTGGCCGACAAACCCGAGAGGAAACTTGAGACGCCAACTGCAAATAGAGGACAACATAAACTCTTGCGGGTCCGTATCCTGTCGTCTGATATTGCTCCGGGGCAAATGGTTACTCTGGATGTTACAACGGACATGTACCTGGCCGAGGTTCTTGACCTAGTCTGCCGTAAGAGGCAGCTTGACAAGAATGCACATGTTCTTAAACTCCCCGATTCGGGCGCTGTGGTCTACGACGACCGCACGGTTTCATCTATAGGCACCGTCATGGACTTGGAGCTTCATCGTCGGCGATTTGCAACGGACGGTCTAACGATCATAGGTTCTCCTAGCAGTCCTTCTCCCAAGCCGCACGTGTGGAATGAATTGCCCCAGAAGGGAAAGAAGAAGCTCATGACGACACACCCCCTTGCTCAGGAAACAATGATGCAAGATGAAGCCGGTAGCGGCGATGTGAAATACAAGAAATACACGGTTTGGCGTAAGCAACCAATGCGGTTTGTCGGTATGAATGAGAGAATCCTCGTCATCGACGGCGAATATGTATACATCCAGCCATCTTCTGGAGGCAAGGCAACACGCGAAGGAGGCAAGACTACGACGGTTCCCTTTTGTAACGTTGTTGGTTGCAGCGTTTCGCGTCGACATCCAACCAATTTCAAGGTAGGTCGATATGAATTTCTATCCGAACACATAGTGTAGATGCTAATTCTCAACATAGCTTCTCGTGTATAAAGCCACCGAGAGCAAGAGGTATGACTTTGAGGCTAGGAGCACTCACGAGGCAGCAGAGATCGTGCGTGAACTCAAAAAGGGAGTTTCCCCTTACAACAGGGATATATAGGGACTACCGTGAAAGATAACCCTCAAACCCGTCCTGTCTAGACCTAGGTAGCTAGGGCAAATGACTGCTAGTGAGTTTTCTAGCTAAAGCTTTGATGACCCACGGCATACCCGTTCGGTAGGCCGGATGCATATCTAACAGACTACACAACGCGTGTGAAGCCTTTGTAATTCTACGATAGCTCCGTGGAGTTCGGACTCAAGTTAGTCAGTCCAACGTTGAACAACCTGGACGAATGATTTGCCATACAATACAAATATTTCGAACACGACTATGGGACTTATACCTTCACTAATGGGAAATATGTGTTCTGATCATCACATACCTAGACAAATAGGCTCAACAATTCTTGTAGCAATATCATGTTTCCCTTTGCCTAACCGGATTCTCGACAGTTTAACTCTACTTTGTGCCTACCTAGGATATTCGTTACTACCTACCTTGTATGGCGTGAAGGAACCAGGATTTGCTATTCTGGTCTGCTTCCAACCTCGGATTGGAATTTGCATCAGATTTGAGAGATTCCGGCTTCGTTGATATGACATTCTATTTCCCCGAAAAGATTATGCAACGTTCGGGTCGCGTGTTCCAACCACTTTATCAACGAGGATAGCAGGTACTTATGCGGACAAGCCCTACAAGCCAAAGCGTCGCCTCCACATATTAATCCATTATCTAATATGTGCAGGTTTGATAGATCCTATCAATCGTCATGGCGGTGTGTTTTTTTCTTCCTTCTTTTCGTTGCAGTTATCAGATTAGACCAGCAGGCGCCTCAGTTTACCACCCGTTAGCCTGCACGGTTCTAGACATGTACGCGACAGCACCATCCCGCAATAGCTCCACTTCTTCAAATATTGTATTAGAAAGGGGGGAGAGTAAATGATAACCTACTTGTGGCAAAGACCAGGTATGTTGAATTCGTGCCTGGATTTTATATATTATTCTAGTAACAGCTAAAATATTATAGTAATTAGAAACGAAGGTACACGGATGACGTTACAAAAATGACATGTCACTATGAGGCTGAAGTATAGGTTGCCTCCTCAATCAAGCCCATATCGCGGGCCAACTCCCAGGCCTCCGATATGGATGTATTATATTAGGTGTACTGCGTCGACCCGGTTTGTAGGTTTAGAACTAGAGGGGGGATCTTGGATCTTGGACTGGCAGACGAACCAACTCTGTCCCATGCATTCGGTAAAACGTCCGGTGTGGAGGACAAGAATATCCTAAATAAGAGGTGGAAATTCTATACATATGTACTGGAGGAGTGCTTTATTACGGGCACCTGGGCAATCTACTGCTACTTACCTAGAAGGTACCTACATAGGTCTTTGATATGTCGCATCCAATGTAGATAGCACCCGAAGATATGAGACGATGAACCTTGGTAGACGGTTACACGCGAGGAGGTGGAATTACACGAATGATCGTACAACCATGTTACAGCAGCGAAATCAGGTATAATCTTGGAGACGGGTAGCAAACAAATAAATTGGACAGGGCAACACTGGATGCTGCAGGAGAACGGGTGGCAGCAGGAAGTATTATTAGCAGGATTTAGAGACGGAAGATAATAAGATAAAAAAGGGGGAAAGACGGGACGATAAGAACTGTTTCTTATATTACCCAAGTATTTCGGTATTTCCTTGACGTATACACTGTACACGTACTGATTCATCATACAGACATACCCAGGTACATACATGTAGGTCCAGACGTGTGTGGGATGTATCGATGCTCATAGCAACGAAAGTATACGAAATACTTACACTGGTGGTCAAGACACCAAAATAGTACAATCAGGGAGGTGACGAAAAATGATTTTGATTTAGGTACTGCCTGCCAGCTGGTTTCGAAGGTGATAAAATAATTATTTTATTTCCATTTCAGGTCTAAGCTTTGAAGGTACCTAGGTATTAACAGTGACAATTCCCTAATCAGCTACCCAAGGTTGAGACGTAGCTGCAGAATATAAACGCGTCCGTCGTGTGGTGGTTGATGTAAGTTCCTTCCCTCCTTTTTATCCCACAACGCAAAAATCCACAAACATCCACACACACATCCATCCACTTAGGTACCCTTGACCAACGTAAATACAAAGTACACAAAACCAAAACATCTTTCGTTGTTTCTTCTTCTCGTTCAACTTTTTTATTCTTCTCATTCGCAATTCGTCGTCTCCCACTAAATCAATACATCGTTTTCTAATCTTCTTAAGTTCGACGCATTCATTTGACAAATATCATTCGTCGCCAACAAGATCATTAGATCATCACTACAACTCTTACATCAACAATACAATTCATAAACACACATCAATCTAACATCTTCCAAGGCATACTTTGAGCAGTGTAGAACAAGTATTCAAGATGCAGTATTCCAAGGTTATCGTTACCATGGCCATGATCGCCATCGGCGCTGTAAGTATTCCCTCTATTAGTATTTCCTTTCATCGCCCTCCCCCCCTTTTTTTTATCGCCCATGTATCGCGCATAGCGTTTGACTTTCAATACGTTTCCTTCAGAGTTGTTTTCATCGTCCTTGGCAAACCTTTTCGTAGCGACGTATTCCTGTCAACTATTTTTAGAATATTTCAAACTCAATTAACTGACTTCCTCGTCTCCGCAGATCGCAGTGGACGTCGACACCTGCACTTGCAGCCCCGTCACTACCACGGTCACTGCCACTGCCACCGGCACCGGCAGCATCGAGGAGTCCAGCACTTCCCCCGCTGGTTATCCCACTGTGCAGTACACCTCGACTACCGTCCTTGTCACTGCCACCCCTTCGTCTACTGTGGTCTCTCCCACTCTAGGCGGCTCGGTCACCGAGAGTGCAACTAGTGGCACCACTGCTTCCGCATCCGTCTCCGAGACGTACCCTGCTGGAAGTGCCAGTGCCAGCACCAGCGCCAGCTCCACCGAGAGCCAGTCGACTCAAATGAGCATGAGCATGAGCGAGAGCGAGTCTCACTCCTCCACTCACCCGGCTAGCAGCCCATCAAGCACCACTGCTACCACCACCTCCCCATCTTCGGCTGGAGGTTCCGTGCCCACTGGTGTGCTCGGCTTCAACGGCGTTCTCGGCGGCGCGGTCATCGCCGTCCTGGTTCACAACATCTAAGGAAAAAGAAAGGAGGATTGCCATAAAAGGAGGAGGTACCTATTCTCGCATTCGGGGAGGATGGTCTTTTTCACTATCTGAAGCATTCGACTCTTTTTTTTCTGTGGATACATTACCATGTTTACTGGTATCGCCTTTACACTACTACACCGTCTGATTTCTCGAGCATGGATGGATGCATGATGACGCAGGGTTAATGATGAATGGAGATGTACTCTAGGGGTTGCGTTAGATTGCGTTGCATACTTGATGCCCTCGTTTTCTTCTTTTTTTCTTCGTCAGCCAAGTTTCAGATGGAGGGAACTTGCCCTCATTCCTGGCTTGACTGACATACCGGCCTTGACTTCGAGGGGTTTCTCATAGGACAGAAACATATTGCCCGATAAGTAGCCGACTAATAAAATTGTTTAACTTTAAACTTGTTTTGTTGATATTGTGACTATTTACATCGTGACTATTGATGTCGTGGTTTTCAAGTGTTGTTCTCGTAATATTTCATTGGACCTATTGAATAGATACACGATGTATTCTTAGCAATATGATGTGCTACGATATAAATTAGTTCCTGACCATAACTTTATAATCAACCTCGTCGTCGCCTCTTTTGAAGGTCTCGTATGCCATCCACTGATATTGTTTACCCGACGTATCACATATTTATGTCGCCTTAGGAAACCGACGATAGTTACAAACATCATATCGTTTTGTTTTATTATATATTTCTTGCATAACCACCAGTATTCACAACCGAGATAACAACAACACCAACCACAACCCTCACAACTTCGGCTCAGCCCTCCCCTCCGTGCTATCCATCCTCTGACCCTCGTCATCCTGCTCCGCGACCGCCAAGTCCGGCAGCACGGCCGGCATGATGCGCCGCGGGTCCGCGCCGGGCACGACGGCGTACCGCGAGAAGTCCCTCACGCCGCCGCCGGCCGCGCTGCGCAGGAAGTCCTCGTCGAGCTCCAGACGCCCGTTCACGGCGCTTGCGGGCGCCCGCAGCACCGCGAGCACGGCGGCGCTGAAGATGGTGGCCTTGCGCAGGTCGCGGGCCTCGGACGGGGTTTGCGCGGTTAGCCGGACGGTTGCGGCGGATTCGATGGCCTGCGTGGGGGTTAGGTATGTCTTTTTTCTTCTTCTTTTGCTTTCTTGTGATATTGCGGAGTTGGTGATAGGGGGGGAGGGGGGGTAATGCTGAAAGAAAGAAAGTCAAACACGCACCACGGCGGGCCACAGGCTAGTAACAGCCATACCCCCCAACCCCTGCCGCTCGAAATCCATCGCGAGCCCCTTGGTCAGCACGCTCATGCCCACCTTGCCCACCGCGTACGCGGTCTTTCCGCGGAAGAACCGGCTATAGATGGGCGGGCTGACGACGACGATGCGGCCGCCGACGGGGCTGGCCTTGAGGTGCGGGAGCGACGCTTGCACGGCGCCGTACAGTCCCTCGGGGTTCACGCGCTGCAGCAGCTGGAACCGCTTCATGGGCGTCGCGTCCACCGCGGCCCACCAGATCGCGCCGGAGTTGTAGATTAGCGCGTCGAGGCGGTGGTAAGTCTGTACGGTGCTTAGTTGAGGTGTTATAACTTATAAGGGGGGAATGGGTTTGCGAGGGGCTCACCTCAACAGTCCGGTCCACCAACTTCTGCACGCTGGAATAGTCCCTCACGTCCACCGGGATCGCCGTCGCGCGGCCCCCCGCCTCGACGATCTCCCGCTCGACCGTGCTGATGGTCGACTGGGGGGAGTTGGGGTCCGGCGGGAACGGCACGACGGTTTGCGCGTCGCTTGTGGATTTCGCCGCGACGACCACTTACAGGGGGGATATTGTGTTATTACGGGTGTGATCTAAGGGTGTTGCGGGTGCTGGCTTACCTGCGTAACCGTTCCTCGCTAGGTCGATGGCGATTTGTCTTCCGATACCTCTCGAGGCACCGACTACGAGGGCGACTTTGAGATTGTCGTCTGCCATTGCTACATTACTAGCCGGCTGGTTAAGCCTAGGAGGGTCTAATTGATGGATTATTGCATTTATATATAAGACAGGATATTGAGAAGCTCATTACGTTCTTCGTTCACATATGACTGACGAGATCACTAATCGTCGCTCATCCCTCGGTACCTTGGCATGTACCTGTACAAAGATGATGCATCTTGACGGTTGGAAATAGTGGATCTTCGGGAGTAGCCGAGGCTTAGGATCGATCGAGATCCACTCATCATGCTTGTACAAGGAAAGCTCCTTTGGCGCACCGTCCCTTTTGTTTAATATTCTTCCTCGCATTATCATATAATAACCAGAATATAACAGAAAGGGGAGAGAATAGATCATATGACTAGACCGTGTATATACAAGAATATTCTCGAAAAAATAGGGGTATTCTTATCACTACCATCGTTCAAAAACATTTATTATCACATCCATCCATCACTCCTCGCTCTAGTCCAAAACTCCTTTTCAATGCTTGGGTGTTTACCTATATATATACTCTCCAAGACAACCCATCTTAGCTCTAGTCAACATGTCTCTCGCATCTACTGATACACAGCCATCAATGCCAAACCGCGGGTGATTGTTCCAAATGATCAGCTCAGTAAAGCCACGGTCCTACGGTGCTCGTGTTAGCTCGGCACTTAAAAACACCACCAACATTCCCTAACTACCGAAGTGACAGAGAAGATTTGTCTTACCAGGGATGAACCGATTCTCCTGCTCCTTGTGCGTCGGGATCTTGAGCACCTCGCTGTGTATGGCGTTCATCGCCGCGAGGGCGTCGTCCGCGCCTACAACTAGTGATATGTTGATCTTGCTGGCGCCTTGGCTTATCAGGTATATGCTGATCTGGGCTGAAGCCAACGCCGATAGGATCTCGTCTGGGTATTTATTGTCAGCAAAGTTCGTATTTTCGCAAAAGTCTTCACGAAAAAAAGAAGAAGAAGAAGAAAGTAGAATCCTTACTGGACACGCCGACCATATTCCGCATCTTGTGGCCGACCACCGTGACGATGGACATGTTAGGAGAGATGCCGACCTGGCCGAAGCGCTCGAGCTCGTCCTTGAGCCGCAGCAGCGCGCTGGGGTCGCCCGGGGCCTGGACGGCGAGGCTGACGTGGCGCTCGCTCGTGGCCACGAGGTCCGCGGGGATCTTGTTGCGCTCGAGGCGGTCGAACACCTGCGTCAGGAAGCCCTGGGACTTAGTGTTGCGGTTGCCGACCACGTTGATGAGGATGATGTCGTCCTTCACCGTCACCGCCGTGGGCTTCCGCCGCTCCTGCTCCGCGCCGTGGTACCCGTTCTTCAGCATGAAGCTGGATAGGGGCGTCACCCGCGGCCCGTCGGAGTCGTCGGATGTGCTGCTTGCGGGGCTGATGGGCGTCGGGTTCGTTGCTGATGGGTAGATTATCGTGCCGTGCCCTGATGGCTTGAAGACGTTTTTTAGCCGTAGGGGTATGCAGGCATCGCGGATTTGATCCATTGTTAACGGGTGGATGACCTTGAGTTGAATTAGTAAGTTGAATCTCAACCCCGGGGATCTGTCAACTCACTTCGCTGCCGTAGTATGTTAACTCTGTGGCTTCTTCGTCTGTTACTGTTGATAATAGCCGTGCCGAGGGCACCTTTCTTGGGTCTGCAGTGAATATGCCGTCGACTTCTTTCCAGATCTGGAGCTCTTCCGCTCCTACCGCTACTGCGCACATAGCTGCGCAGAGGTCGGAGTATCCTCTTCCTACTGTATGCAGTAGCGAGTCAGGCATTATGCCGAAGAAACCTGCGACTTTTAGTACCTTTTACCACGTCAGGATGTCTGAGTGCCTCTTACCGGTCACGATCGGGATTGAACTTCCACATTCTCGAAGTCGCCCAGATATTTGGTCGGCCAGTACATGATAGAACTTCGGGCCTAGCCTCTCGAGCGCAGCCACTTGATCGTGGATAGAGTTGCCAAAGGCGGCCGAGATGATGTTGTCGAGGCAGACTGGCTTCGCCGGTGTACCCTAGGTCTTGTTTAGTCTTCTCTCATCCAATCGACTCTCATATCTCCAGACTCGAGAAACTTACTGTACTCGTTAGAGCAGCCGCGACAATCATGCATGCGAGCTTCTCTCCTATAGAGATGACGCGATCTTTTGACCGTGGCGACAACTCTCCGACAATCTAAGACCTCCAGGTTAGCATTGGTTTCTACGACATGATTGCCAAGCTAATACTGACCTGGGCAGCAAGTAGAAATCTCTTCAGGCCTTCGCATTCCTTCTTGACACTAGACACAGCATCTTCATGGATTTGCGAGGGAGCAGCAGCTATGCCGACGGACTTCGCAAACGCCTCCAGCACGTTCAAGTGGGTATCCTTGATCAAGTCCACCACGTCTATCAGTCGCTTCTGGCTGTCGACGCCCAACTCGGCGTATGCTATGCATTGGAGGAGCAGGCTTGTCGTCCCGCTCGCCTTCAGCGTCCCCGAGAAGGCCGAGCAAACAACGATGAGGTTATTCCCCGCGGCATACTGTGGAATAATGCTGGAGCATATCGTATGTAACAGCTTCCCCAGACTAGTACCACCGTACTTTTGGACCAGCCAGGGCTTTCTCGCCGTCGCGGTCACCATTGTTGATAAGGGTGGTTGGTTGACTACGATGTTTAGGTATGGCCAAGTATTTTAGCGTGTACCAGACGGAAAGAGTTAAGATAGATAAGAAGATGGTAAGATGGAGGGGGAGAGTGGAAGAGGCGGTTCGTGTTGTTTCTACATAGGGTTGAGGCCAGTTATGCCGGCTGGCATCGTCTTTTTTTATGGTTCTCCTTAACTGCCTCTTTGGGCAGAAGCGAAGAGGCCAGCCATCGCCAAGACACGAATCCAGAGCGCCGTCGGCGACGGGGAGGGAAGGAGGGGCGGACCCGAAAATGCCAGCGAATCTTAGATCCCCAGGACCAACCACAATCTCGCGGGATTGCGTCAGTCGGGATGGATTTACCGAGAACGTCGAGACGAAAGGAAGAGAGAGAAACGTTCGGCGTGGTCCGATAACAACATCATAATCACACGGAGAGTTTCCTCTCTCTCTTCCCGCACCCCAAGAAAGGAAATAGAAAGGCCCGTTCAGGACAGGCGAGAAGGGGAAATCAAGGAAAACAGTTACCGGATCCTGTATGGTGGCTATCCTGGGAATTGGGATGATTCAAAAACGCACGCACGCACGACCCACCGAGATACCTAGCCGCAAATACTGGGGAAAGAATTGACAACGACGGTTGCAGAGGAGAGGAGAAAGTTGCAAGTTACCCAAATCCCGGCCGGCATTTATGATAGGTTCCGTGCGTTATAATAAGTATGCATCGAGTAGATCCTCTTTTCCCAAAACGGGGCCCCCCCTTTTCCCCGGACTTGCTGGGAAGCGGGTTTGTTATAGACTACGGCGTTTGAACATCTCTAATGCGCCTAGTGTCCGACTTAGACTGCTTTTTCAATCGGCCGTATACTGGATCTTAGAATACCATCTCATAGTTATGGGTCTGTTTTTTTTGTTTGCCTCTTCCCACTTTGATCACGAGATGGGCGAGTGAGCTATTACTTGAACAGGTGCGGGAATCGCCGGAAATGGTTTAGGTAGGTAGTGTACGAATTTTCTCGTAGTATCCAAGTCACTCTCGTTCCGCGGGCTCTCGTCAGCCAGTTTCGTCGGAAGCGTTGCTTCGTAGGCTATTCTAAGCACTCTATTTGCCCCGCGGGGATATCGTCGATGGAATCGAGTACGATGTGAGTGTGAGTTGTATTTGTGTCCTCTTCCCTTCTCGGAGTTTTATTTGCCTTGTACTCTAAGTTCAAGTGACTTAGTGCTCCCCTCTGGTCGGCATAACTAGACGTTGTACAAATTACATAGACGCAGTCTCCCCCCCCCCCCCCTGTATCCACTGTCTTACGTATTACGGATGTGAAGACATGGCCATGTCACTCACTGACTTGTACCTACAAAAAGGCTCATGCAATGTACCTAGGTAATATGAAGCGTATAGGTAGGTAGTATGAAGAAATGTGATGCTACCTTGGTCTCACCATCTCCAAGCAGCACCATACCAAAGAACACGTACGATTTGATTGCTTCTGCAATAGCGTCTGCAATAAAGAGCCAGGAGTAGAAAGTAATCTGGGAATATTGACACTGATAATGGCATTGACCGCCCCCAAACTCCCCGGAATCCACAAATGAAGCAACGCTTGATATACAATGAACACGATAGTGAAAAAAAAAAAAAAACTCTGTACAGAATAAATCTCTCGACCCCCTCCTTACCATGCTTCCACCTCGCCAGTTAGACTAGCGCCACCCGGCTGCGCCGTATGCTCGTCGAGGAGACCCGTGTCATCGGCAGTTGCCTTGTAGAACTGCGGAAAGTCCGTCCTCAGCTTGCCTAGGATGAGCGTCCCGAGCTGCTCGAACTCGAGCAGGAACCCGTCGTGGCCGTCCGAGGACCTCAGCACCGCCAACGTGGCGTCGGGCAGGCAAGCCGCCAGCCGCTCCTGCTGCTCGGGCAGGAACAGCGCGTCCGTCTCGACGCTGACCACGAGGGCGCCGGGGGGCACCCCAGCCAGGACGCTGCGGAGCGCGCCTTCGTCGTCCTCGGCTTGCGCCCTGCCGAGCGCCACGTCGTGCGAGTCCATCTTGTTGGTGATGTGCAGGTAGCAGTTGGCGTCGAAGCGCTGGATGAACTTCTGCCCCTGGTAGTGCAGGTACCCCTGAGCGGAGAACGAGGGGTCCCGCCTCGCGGTCCAGCTCTTCCGCTCCGCGCGCTCGCCCATGGGGGCAGCCGTCGCCGTCGCCACGTCCGTCCTGGGGAGGTCCAGCGGGGGCTCCTGCACGGGCCTGGCCTTCTGCCGCTGGGGCTTGCGCCCGAAGCGCGAGTCGAAGCTCATGCACGAGCGGTAGGTCAGCATGGCGACCATGCGCGCCGCGGCCAGGCCCGCGGACGGCTGCCCCTCCGGCCGCGGCTCGTAGTACCCGTCGTCGAACTTGGGGTCCGAGTAGATGCACTGGCGCTGCGTCTCCGCCCAGGATATGCCCCAGGCGCTGTGGTCGGCGGCCGTCGCGATCGGGATGATGCTCCGGATGTAGCCGGGCGTGGTGCAGAGCGGCCACTCGAGCGTCGTCATGCCACCCATCGAGCCACCGATCACGGCGGCTACGGATCGAACGTCTAGAGCGTCGAGGACGTATTTGTGAGCTCTGCGTACATGACAAGTATATATTAGCATTTGAATAAAATAGTTTTTTGCAACCCCTATTTGTTAAAAATGTTCGACGTACCGCACATCATCACGGACTGTTGTCTGCGGGAATTCGCTTGCGTACGGCCTTCCCGTGTGCGGGTCGATGGTGAGAGGCGATGCGCTGCCGTAGGGCGACCCGAGGACGTTGGCGCAGAAAACGAAGAAGTGCGCCGGGTCGAATGCCTTCCCACGACCGAGGAGCGGGCTCCACCAGTCGCTGATATCGCTACTGCCAGTGAGGGCGTGGCAGATCACCAAGACATTGTCCCGGGTATCATTAAGCCGACCCCATGTCTTGTAGGCAATGGGACACGATTCCAGTATCTCGCCCGAGTCGAGGATGAGTTTTGGGATGACCGCAAACTTCTGCCCCTGAATGAGGCTCGCGTAGAAGTTTTCAGGGTTTGGGTTGTGATCCAGAACTGCCATGTGTGAGTGAGCAAGAATATCTTCTAGAGTAGCTTTGCCAAGGCCCACTTACGAGTTGCCATATCGTAATAGAGTGAATGTTTGCTTGTAATTTTACGAGGGATGTTGGAGCTACGAAGGCAGATTGGCAAGTCTGATAATTTTTGAGCTAAGGAAGAGGCGATCCCAGAGCCAGAGCCACCTAGATAACTAAAGGTATGTATGATAAGTATGATCATGACATAGCTGTGTTCCGCGTACTTCCGGCCATATCAAGAGTCCCGAGTATCTGGGGAGCCAAATACATGTGCTACTCACCCCACACAAACACCGTTACAATGGAAACCCCATATTGACCTTCCAGACCGAGGGCATGAAATATACGTATCTCTCCCCTAGCACCGGTGTTCGGACTAGCTTCCTGCGGACCGGGATTTGGTGCTTCGGGATCTGCGTAGCGTTGCAGAGTAGTATGCGCCGATGTACTGCAGCTGTGCCTCGGCCCCACAATCTACCGCTAGTCCCATTGACTAGAGACCACGATGCCATTATCCACCTGCATTGAACTTGGGTTATAACCGTTATAGCTCAAATAAATGGATAGTATCGTGTACCATGGATAAGCAGCCATCGGCTGATGCTGTAACCCCCCGGCCCATGCCGCATGCCCACCTGCGTGCGCGCACAATGGAGGCGTAGGCCACATGGAACCTTGAGCCCAAGGGGTGAATATTTGAACACATAATGTTAGAGCCTTTTTATTCTCATCTCAAGATATAGACATATTTTTATCTAATTTTTGGGTTGCAAGTCGGATCATAACCTTTCCGATCCATCAGTCTTGAAACCATGGCTACTGCTCGAGTTGTGAAAGTGGCTGCTGTGCAAGCCGCGCCTGTTTCCTTCGACCTTGAGAAGAGCCTTGAGAAACTAGGTCGATTAGTCGGTGAGGCTGCGGAAGCAGGGGCAGATCTTATCGTCTTTCCGTAAGTTAGTACAAGCTTGACTTTCACAAACGAGGAAATTGATGTCATGCAGGGAGGCTTTCCTATCTGCTTACCCATGGAGGTATGCATTTGATGCCACTATCGGAGCGCGAGAGCCCCGGGGTAAGCATTCGTGTTCCGGTAGTAAAGAAGTCGTAAGATTGACCTCGGATAGGAAGAGAATGGTACGCGAAATATCACGACTCGGCTGTTGCTGTACCTTCTCCAGCAGTGGACACCATCTCGAAGGCAGCTAAGTCCCACAAAGTGCACATTCAAGTTGGGATCATTGAGAAAGACGGAGGCACGCTGTACTGCACTGCTTTGTTGATTGGTCGAGATGGGTCGGTTTTGTTGAAGCATAGAAAAGTGAGTCCAGTCAACTATCAGGCAACTTCTCGCGAAGGCTAAATCACAAACCAAGTTGATACCCACAGCCGCAGAGCGCTTGGTTTGGGGAAGAGGAGCGGGAGACGGCCTTGGGGTCGTCCAAACTGATATTGGCAAAATTGGCACGTTGATATGGTGGGACGTCCTAGCTCTTTTGTGTGCTTCACTTGCTCACGAATATGCAGTTGGGAGAATTACATGCCTGCGGCGCGGATGGCACTCTACCAACAAGGAGTCGAGTATGAGTATATGGCCATCAAGACGAAGGCCATACTTGGCTAACTAGACCTGGCAGAATTTACCTTGCACCAAACGCGGACGATTTGCCGTCGTGGATCGCATCAATGCAGCATATTGCGAAGGAGGGACGATGTTTTGTCGTCTCGGTGAATTCGATGTGCAAGGTCTCGGATTTCCCTGAAGACTACCCGCCGTTTACCCCTGAGCATCACGACCGGAAGCCAGATGGGTCGAGATGGGAGCCGGACGACATTGTCAATCATGGAGGATCTTTCATCGTGGGACCTCTTGGAGTTCCCCTAACTGAACCAGTATGGGACAAAGAAGAGATCATTTTTGCCGACATAAAATTATCCGAAGTGACGGAATCCAGGGTTAGCCTCCCAGAGTCGATCTGTGCCTCATGCCTGCGGAACTAACGAAGTACCCTTTAGCTCGATTTCGATCCGGTTGGTAGCTACGCGCGCCCAGACGTGTTGTAAGTCCCCTCTATGAAAACTCCACAAAAGTAGGTCGGATGGCAGCTAATACGCTGATAGTACTCTGACTGTGAACACCAAACCGGGAACAAACGTGAACTTCACGGGATAGATTTAGGGGTTTGGTCAAGATGCGGGGACATCTCATTGGGAGTGTCTGTCGTTAGATCGAGGGATACACGTGGTTTGGTGCGCCGAACATCCGAGTCTAGATAAATTATTCTGTAGCCGTTAGGTAGTCGTTAGTGTAACGCCGTGAATCGAGAAACCCCGGTGTGTTTTGAGTATCCACAGAGAGACCGGGACCCGCAACCCGCCAAGGTGATGCTCCTCGAAATGATTGCTCATCTTTACATACGTAATTTTCTCCGACAAAGGCATCGCTAATATGCGAACCTGATCCAATGGTCCCGTGGCCCTAGAGCCTCCTCGGTTTCTCAGACAAGCGAACCGGAAAGCCGGGTCTCCCTTGCTCGGTAAGGAAGATTATCAAACGCCATTTTCTTCAACAGCCGCCGTTATCACCTTGCCACGAACGTGCGGGGAACGCCGTTGCCTCACATATGTATGTGACCTATGTACATATCCCCATATGTGTAGGGATCTGTCAACGGGTAGCCAGGAGCTAAAGGTAGTGGGTCTATCATACGACGACTAAGAAGGCATCGGGCTTTGCTGTGGCGTTACATTGCAGTGAGATAGTAGGGGTGGCCAACTAGATCCGGACGTAAATGGCAGCAAGCACCTTATCAAATTTGAATGTAGGTACATGCCTATTAGCTGATGAGGGAGTTGCAGTGTGAGGGGAGATATGTATGGGGGGAAGGGGGACATTGAATGCACGTATGTAGGTATGTATGTATACTTCCGTAATCCGGACGCCCCCTACCTCACGCCCTATACCTTGTCTCACATACATTTAAGACCGAGCCTCTTCCTATATGACTTCCAATATCAGTTCAAATCGCAGGAAGAATTTGAGTACCCAACTTCTCGACGTCTCGAAATTTCATTGTCTATAGACAATCATCAGAGAATACCAGATTATCAAATCGACTACAACATGTCTCCTCCGGGATCAATTAGCAATTTGGACTGGTATGACGCCATCCCCCCACGATGAGAAAGGGGAACATACCACTAACAAGATATACGATATAGGGAACCCAGCTTCGACACAATCGCCGTACATGGCGGACAGGAACCTGATCCCATTAACGGCTCAAGAGCTGTGCCCCTTTACCAGACAGCTGCGTACAACTTTTCCGACGCTGCTGATGGAGCAAGCAAATTTGCCTGGTCCAGGGATGGATACGTCTACACCCGTATGGGCAATCCCACAAATACCGTCTTCGAAACTCGAATGGCAATGCTAGAGGGCGGTGTCGGAGCTGTGGCTACTGCATCTGGTCATGCAGCACAAGTAAGTCGTTGTTTGGAGAGATGGCCTCGGATATCCGTATACTAAATGTAACTCCAGTTCATGGCATTGACACAATGCTGCGAACCCGGCCACAATTTCATAAGCACCAGCTGGCGTAAGTCACTTGACCTTGAAGATGCGACTCTGACGTCGGTCATGCTGATCGATTCTCCTCCGTAGTATACGGCGGAAGCTTCAACCAATTTCGGGTGTACCTGAGCAAGTTTAAGATCAACGTCAAATGGGTGATCGGAAACGACCCAGCGAAGTTTGAAGAGGCAATCGATGAAAATACGCGAGCCATTTACCTTGAGACAATCAGCAATCCCAAGCACAGCGTCCCGGACATCGCGGCAATTGCTGCCGTTGCCCATAAGCACGGCATTCCCTTGGTCGTCGACAACACTTTCGGTATGGGCGGGTACCTGTGCCAGCCCATCAAGCTTGGAGGTATATAGACGACACACCCCTAATCCACTCCAAACCAGAGATTCGTCAGCTGACATAAGTCTCTAGCTGACATCGTAACACACTCGGCCACGAAATGGATCGGCGGCCACGGAACTAGCATGGGCGGTATTGTAATTGATGGTGGTCATTTCGATTGGAGCGCATCGGGAAAGTTCCCCGGCTTCACAGAGCCTGCCGAAGGTTACCACGGAATGAGATTCTGGGAAACGTATGGCAACAAAGCCTTGTCAGCCAAGGTGCGAATGGACAGCATGCGTGACCTCGGCCCCTGCATGAGCCCTTTCAATGCATGGTTGTTCCTCCAGGGCCTCGAGACCCTCCCGCTCCGTGGCCAAAGGACGGTTGAAAACACACAGAAGCTTGCGGAGTGGCTCGAAGCCCATCCTTGCGTCAACTGGGTGCTGTACCCAGGCTTGAAGTCGCACCCCGACTACGAGCTGGCACAGAAAGTGATGAAAAAGGGAGCAGGCGGTGTTTTGACTTTCGGTGTTGTACGTATTGGCTGCAACCCCTATCCACTCATGGTGTATGACTGCTGACATTGAACGTAGGCTGGACAAGTCGAGCAAGTCCGTGCCGTAGTTGACAACCTGAAGATGGCTAGCCACTTGGCCAACGTCGGGGACTGCAAGACACTTATCATTCACCCCTGGGTCACGACACATCAGCAGATGCCTGATGAAGAGAAGATCAAGGGTGGCGTCACGCGTACGTATACACCATCTTCCATTGTGCAAACGTCGTGTTCAAGAAGACATCGCTAACTTGATATCTCCCAATGAATAGCCGACCTCCTGCGTGTCAGCTTAGGTATCGAGGACTTCGAAGACATCAGACGTGATTTTGAACAAGCGTTCGCAGCCGCTGGGCTTGAGAAGGCATCAAAGAGCGGCATAGATCCCTTCCAGACGGCGGCTAATCTCGTCAGCAAAGGTTTCATGGGTAAGCTGGCGACAGGTCCGCCGCGACCTGGCACAGACGGTACTATTCAGGCGTAAGGGATTTCCAAAGCGGATTGGCAAACCAGGAGTACATATAAGGCGGGTATTGATAACAAGTAATGGCACAGGTCAAGAAGTTATCTAAGGGGGATGGTTTGGTATTTGCATTCATATACAACGGGGGAACGCGTTTGAGCATTAATTATCGCACAAAGGGGAGGAGAGAGGCTTAGTATTTTTAGTTACCTAAGCAGTGGCATAATGTTGCTGAATTTCCCACTCTTGTTAATAAATACCTATGTTTAACTAAATAGGTGGATCCCAGACTATCTTGATATATGAATTGCTGACTAATGCTATTCCTTTCTGTATCATATGCATGTACCTAGGTACCTCCGAAGTAGATACATTGGGTACGTACATGTACTTCGTCTACCTACCTCCTCAATGTCTTATATCTCGGCTGTATGATTTCATTTCCCGGCACCCGTCCTACTTCATTCTCAGATATGGGATGAGACGTTCATGATACCTCATCAACAAAGCACTACTTAATTGCAATTAGCTATCTTTTTCATCATGGGCGGCCGAATTGATTTATACATCGACATCGGTACGATAACTCATCCCCTGAGCACCGCCTCGAGATATCTAACTCGGTCAACATCACAGCGTCACTATACAGCTATATCGCATTCGTCCAAGTAGTGCAAAATCATGACATTCTAAAACAGCACAATGTAGAAGTCGAGTCAGTCTTACCGAATCTCATCAACGCCTAAAACATCGTAATAACCAATACCTAACCAAACACCAGCATCCACCCCGTCCTCCTCGGCGCCATCAACGCCGGCTCCGGTAAGTCCTCTCTCTCACCACCCCCCAAATCAAGCTCACACCCCAACCAAGGCAACCAACCCCCCTGGGTCCTCCCCGCCAAGCGCGCCCACAGCGCCCACGACAGCAGGCGGTCCCTCCGCGCCGCAGGCCTGCACTCCGTCTCGCCGCCAGGCGACCTGTTCCTAGCGGGCCGGACGCAAGTGCCTTTGCGCGCGCTGCACCACATCAAGCGCCACTCCGCGCGCGGCGTCTACGTCTGCGCGTGGCGCGCGCTGTTCCACGCCTTCTGGACGGCGCACCGACCGCCCAACGACGGCGAGGCGCTGGCCGCTGCGCTGTCGGCGGGGGTGGGAGAGGACGGGGACGGGAGCTTGTTCGCGCCTGAGGAGGTCGCGCGCATTGTCCAGGCGGCTGCTGAGCCTGCGTATAAGGACGCGCTGCGGGACGCGACGCAGATGGCGCTGGACCGCGGCGCGTTCGGGGCCCCGTGGCTGTGGGTTACGGACTCCGCGACTGGGAAGGCCGAGCCCTTCTTCGGTAGCGATCGGTGGCACCACGTGTATGAGTTTCTGGGGTTGCCGTACCAGGACGTTGCGTTGCTCTCGCCTGGGGAAAGGGGGCCGAAGTCCAAGATTTGACTTTAGGGTCTAGAAGGGGGGAGAGGGGAGTTTAATTAATTAATTAAGATAGTCTCGAAAGATGTGATTTTGTATAAGATAGGCTAAGCACATGAGAATGTCAGTATGTTTGAGGTCTGGTTGGTTGGAAATTGTATTAATCAATATGTAAGCTATATCGTGATTCTTTATCTAAACGAAGCAAAATGGGTATGTCCTTAAGCATATGTATATAGTCTCGTCAAGTAGTCGTAAATGGCCGTGTAGTCGTGAGATCTATCGCTAGAAATCGTAAATGTGAAATATAAAACAAAATACCAACCATACTCGTTAAGTTGACCAACCTGGGTAATCAATCGAGGTAGCGACAGGCTGGTCACATCCATCCTTGGCTGCGCCAAATCTCGGATGGGCATCAAATCAGTTCGAAGACGTCAGCGTCAGTTCCTTTCCTAGTAAGCATTCTCTCCTTTCTTGCGGCCACCACTGTCGCCGCCGAGGGACCACCGGAGGCCCACGTGGTAGCCTTGTTGATTGTCTTCTTGCGCATGATAGCCAGGATGTCCTTCTCCATCGTGTCGATACCCTTCTCGATCTCCACGTCCTCTTCGGCGTATCTCTTCTCGCGCCTCCGATCTATCAAATACCAGAACAGCAAGATGACGAGCGTCAACGGTATCGTGACCGCGAAATACACCCAAAGCTTCTTCGAAACCGTTGCTCCATCGCTTGAGTCGCTGGAGTCACCAGAGCTCCCGTCACCACCTGAACATATTAGCTTCGGGATCAAATGTTTCTAAATACATCGATATAATGAGGATGCTAAGAATCAACAACTTACCAACATTGAAATCGAAGAAAGTCATGCTGAAAACAGAAGCCATAAATGTCCCAGGGAGAAACACAGCGCCAAGAAGAGATAGGGTTTTCATGGCAGTGCCGTCGCGCTTAGTAGCGTGCGCTACCCTCCTCTGCTGAGAGGCTATCTCAAGGTTGAGCTTGGATTCCTTCTGAGCCATAATGTTATACAACTATTTCTTACATTAGTAGTCTATACGCCGATAAAGCAAAATTAGGGACAACTTACAGCTTGCCGTTGTATGTGTAGTCGTTCCAACGTCGTATGGATATAATGTTCCATACCAGTGAGCTTGACTCGGTAGAAATCCAATCTGCCCAGCATGACGCTGTGTAAAGCCGCAAGAGACTTCGTGTTACTGATATATGGAGGATATTGCATGAATTTCCCCATAGCTCCTTTGATCTCCTTAATGATCTCCTGGTAAGCCTGTGGCCGCTTCCATAGGACCTGGGAGTGACACTCTACAAGGTCACGATTGATCCCGTCCACGTCGAATTCCAAATAGCTCTCCCTCTCGTCAATCTCGTTACGCATGGTAATAGCGTTTTCCAGGCGCCGTAGCCAATCTCGTGCATCACGTTGTCTCTTATCACCCTTGGCTGAAAGGTCGTGAGAGAGAATAATGACTGGGAGAAGAAGGGGGTGGCCAACTTCAGCACGGCATTCCATTAGGTGCTCGAGCGAGTGTTCAATATCCGATGATTCTGTACCCTTCACAAACCCCGAGGTTATACCCGTCCTATACGAGTACGAGAGCACTATAACGACGCAAGTCAGTAGTGCATACTGGTGGGATTAATGGCAAGACTCATTCTGTGACCGTGACGCCTAAAGCATACTCGAAAAGTACAACGTGAATGGTAGAAAACTTTTAGAGTTGATATACATACTAATTTCCCACCCTCGAGTTTTACCCTTCTTACGCACATCGGATTTCCGGAATATGATTTCTGAAAAGCGTTAGATTTGCAAGACTTTAAAACCATACTTTGCACACTTCATTGTATAATGGTATATTTAGTTAGGGGAATTGAGTTCTTACGTAGATGACGGTCATTTTCATCCTGATCATGAGAGCACCAGAAGAATGGCCCAACAAGACTACTACCCTCAATCGCCCGGAATGGAAGATGCCATGCCTACATCATTTAGTATCAGCAATTCTTATTCGTAAGAGATCTCAAGACACATTCATGAATCACAGTTCACGAGTTATGAGTTTGAAGGGGGATTATGAGGAGCAGAGTCATGGCGATTAAGAGTAAAGGATGAAAATAATTTGTTAAATATACATACCCTCACCATTGATTCATAAGCATCTTTCTCCAGGGATATGTGGAGAGGCGCAAAGGTATTGGGGTTTTTGGCATCTTTTTGGACACTATCATATATCAGTCTCCGGTTCAATCTGAACTTGACGCTTGAGATCAAACTCTCACTCACATGAGACGAAGTCCATCTCGAACTTTTACTCCCTTTTCAAGTGGCTGGGGAGCAAAGGCGCCCTAGAAGAGAATACGATGTCAGTCTAGTAAATAGATTATCTCGAGATGAACGACTCAATAGTTGACCAGATCCGCGGAAATGTATACTCGCAACACGCTAATAAAAGTGTGGTGTGGAAGAAATAGACTTACAGTTTGGTGAAGAAAGTTATCAAAGTCATCTCTCGTTACCAAACGATGTTCTCCGTAGCTATTATAAGCTGGGTCCTGATGTAACATCCAAGTTAGTGGTGGGTCGTGCTTATACATATGATGACTACCAAGGTACATAGGTGGCTATGTAGCTCCTTAACAAATGGAAAGGAGGTGAGAAATGTACCGAGTAGTTGAAAATCTCCAAGTAGGTCGTTTTTTCCTCGATAGTTTTGCATTGGTCAACATGATAACGGAAAAGATAGTCGTCCATATTGATATCACTCGAGAGATCCCAACTACCAGACAGGAAAAGCTGCGAAAGCGAGCATTTATAAGGGTTATGCGGTTACTTGAGTACGACAGCTGGGCAAGTTCAAAACATCTTGGACTTCAATTGAGATCGCATATGACTTGTGACGTGCAGCCGATCGAGGCGCAGACTCGAACTATTGCAAGGTTGCGGAGAAGTTTTGAGGCAATGCAGCTTGACCGAGATGAGCTTGTATGGAGGGATGCAGGTCGAAGTCACAGCTGATGGAAAACAAGAAGCACCAACATTGAAACTTCTAAAGTTCGTTAGGTAGTTCAAATAAGTTATTAGATAAGCTATTTTTAAAGGACTAACGGGAAATAAGAGAGAGGCAGGAAGACTAAGTTGGTTAGAGTTTGTGGAGACGAGAGACGGGATTGGGTGGAGACTTTACGGATCTGTACTTCTCGGTTCTATTCCGAATATCCGTCCCAGAATTTGTAATTTCTATGCATTCATTCAATTCATTCTCTCTCTCCTTTACACAACTTTGGAAGACTTTACATACATGAATACCTAATACATCGTCAACATAGTAAGATACTTACCACGTTTGAAAAACGATGCGTGGCTTTTTCTCAAAGGCTAATAAGAAAATATCAAAAATGAAGATACTTATTTATCATGCTAAGCAGCTTGCTGTTCTAGAATCCCCGACATGGGATCGTAATAGGACTATTCAAAACATGTTGGCGGGTTGGTTCATGTCCAGGCCGGGTGGGTGGCCTGGCGCAGTATAAAAGGTGGGGGGCAATGGAGATTTTGTTCACATGTAATTTTCAAAAGAGCCTCATGCGGGTCTCTATGTCGACGTGTCTACCACACCTTTCGATGATCGTTGGATACCGTAATACCAAATGGCAAACCTTTTATGGTAAGGACGTGTTCTTAGCAAACAATGTACTCCTATTTCAACGTTAGAATCCTTACAGCACTTGATCCTATCCAAACGATACAACCTTCGCGAGCACACATACTCGCCCCCTTAAATCATCTAGCCTATAGTGTATGTTTGTATAATTTTTTGAGGCTAGGTATACTAGACTTTTATGTCATGGTTAAACCTTTTCCTTTAGGCGTCGAGACGACTTCCATAGTCCGACGCAATCCCAACTCCATTCATCAACCATCCCGATCATGTACCAGACGATAGTATTCAACATGATTTTCCTAACGCAAGCGTCACTCCTTTTTTGAGACGCATGTAAAAAACAAAGCAAAGCAAAGCTATCAGGTTGGGTCTTCGTTCCCAAGTCTAACCCAATTGACACGGCCCCGGATCTATAAGTACAGCAAGGTACATCTCTCCTAGCAGTGCTTGTGGGACACATCACAGACTCGTCAGAAATCGGGGAAAAGGTAGCCATACCTACGAATGTTAGCATTATCGCAAGGCACCATTTATTGGATTCGCTTGACTTACTCGTCGCTTCCTGGCTGGCCATATTTCTCCGTCTCCTCGGGGTATCTGTCGAATTGGCTTGCGTCGCCAGCACCGGCTTTAACCGGGGGGGTGTATGGGGCATCAATATCTTTTCTTGATAACCTATCCCAGGTGACTTCTGAAAACCAAGGGTGATCCTTCACATCTTGTGAGCCACCGTACAGATTGCCAAGTCGCTTCGTTAGATCTTGTGTAATGAGAAGCTCGAGCAGATTCTGGGCGTCCGGGTGAACATATGCCGGATACTTGACCTTGCCTCTCAAAATATTTTCGTATATTTTCATTGGCGAGCCGCTATCCCAAAATGGTGTATAGCCGCAGAGCATCTCGTAAATTAAGATGCCGAGAGACCACCTAAATTACATTCCATGTGAGAAATTGAACTATTTGACTACACTCTTCAAACCAAGACTTACCAATCAACTGACTTGTTGTAACCCTTATTGGAAACTACTTCTGGAGCTAGATAGTCCGGAGTTCCACATAGTGTCCATGTCTTATCCGGAACTCTCTTCGCGAAGCCAAAATCCGTTATTTTGAGGTGTCCGTGGCGGTCTAGGAGTAGGTTTTCTGGTTTCAAATCCCTGTAAATGATGTTTTTCGAATGCAGGTACTCAAGTGCTAGGGTGACTTCTGCGGCATAGAATTTAGCCACCGGGTTTGGAAATCGCTAGCGTGAGTTAGCATCATATGCGTTCAAAGCGAATATAGATGCAAACGTACCCCTGATTTTCTCAGTAAGGAGAATAATTCACCGCCTTCGACGAAATCCATAACCATGTACAGGTTCCTCGGATCCTGGAAGGTCCCCCACAACGTGATGAGGAACGGGTGCTTAACTTCTCCAAGCATCCGCCGCTCATCGTTGGTGTGCTCAACTTGCTTCATCTTGACGACTTGGTTCTTCTTCAAAACCTTGACAGCGTAAAATCGTTGGTTGTGTTTCGATTGTACTAGATGGACACGTCCAAAACTTCCCGTGCCGAGCGTACGGAGGAGATCGAAATCTCCAAGCGAGTATTTGCCTTTCGTCACCCTGACCTCTGAAGGCGGCCCCGGGTGTTGCGATGGAGGTGTCCCGTTGTGGCCTACTCTCGGTGTTAGATAAGAGGGGTGCTAACTGTAACTATGTTGGTCCCTTACCGTCATTCTGTGGTAAGTTAATTAGGTTATTAATGCTCGGGAGGTTTTGCGGCGTTCCAGCCTGCACGGGGCTCGGGGCAGGCTGGAGCCCATAAGCAACGGCTTGGTGGGCTGCCGGCGGATTCATTTGCGGCTTTCCACCAGCAAAAGCCGGTGCCTCGTGACTATTTTGTGTTATGGGTTGCGATTGAGACGGTCTTGCGCTCGTAGCGGCTGTGCTATGCGTAGGAATGGTCGTAAGAGAGCTCTTCGACTCGAAAGTCCTCGAGGACGTCGGGGTGACAGGTGTTACTGGACTCGTAGGCTGACTGGAGGAAGGGTCGGGTTTTTCCTCCTTCGTCCGCTTCTTCTTGAGGAATCCTAAAGTCGGCATATGATATGATGTTTAGGAAAGTGAGGGACCGGTCCCTCGTAGCGATTAATGGGTAAAAATATCGAGACACTGCAAAAAGCCGACTTCGATAGTAGGCCAGCCACCGGTATTGAATGGTCCGAATTGTGTGCCCTACAGCTTCACAATTTTCTATAGATAAGAGGTAATAACTAGACAGTAGCTAGATATGTATCTAGGTGAGTAAGGAAGTAGGTATGTAGATAGGTAGGAGGAGGAGCAGTAGTAGTATGTAATTTGAAGCTAAACGATATGCAGCGCTCCTTCGATAGGACGTTGGATGCCGAGTGACAAGCGCAAAAGGGTTCTAAGTAGGTAGCTGGAAGTAGTTGACCTGGGCGTATAATTTGTAGCTTCAAAAATCCCGTTTTTACCAATGAAATAACCAATTCTCTCAGACAAGAGCCCAAATTCAGTCTTGTCCAACGACTGAATGGCAATCGTTCTGGTACAAAGAGAGGTTATATGCCGCCGGTACTAATTGAACCAATTGAGTCGTTTTATTTTTTTTGCGCTGGGTGGGCTTTCTTTCTTCGGCGAATTGAACAAGAAAAGGATAGATCGCAGACCAATCTGACGGATGCGCTATACGTTTTGAAGTTCGGTAGTTATGATCACGGCGTAACAAGGTAAAATAGTTTATTAAAACTATTCGAGTCGGTGTCGATTAAGGGATATGTATCATGCAATGCGGCACAGAAGGTCAAGACTGTTGGTAGACAATAGTAAGTCTTGAATATTCCAAGGTTCGCAACAAGAAGAGACCTCGAGCAAGCGGCAAGCGACAAGCGACAAAGTGGGCTAGATGACGGCGAGAGACGAGCGGGGAGAGCTAAGAATAGTCCCTAGACAGTTAGAGTATTCGAGTAGGCAACTGCTAGATAATTAGTTGCCTAACCCAGGTAGGCAATAAATCAACCTTAACCTTCCTAAGGTCAACGTAAATATTGACGCTAACAGTTGTAGGCAGCATAGAGCGATGGGGTGCCCCAGGTGAGTTCGAGTAATGTAGGGGTCTAGGTAGATCAGTACCTTGCCTACCTTACCTAAGGGTAGGTGGTAGGTGGTAAAGGTTTAGGGGAGAAAGTTCGAATGATATTCGTATTTCTTTTTTGGAAGTATGCTATGTATGTATGAGGTAGATAGCAAAGTGTAGCAAAGTTGCCAAAGAGTCCACATAACCTACTATTACCATTTATGATAAAGGGGTCAAGTGGCTCATGGCAGAAGCCCCCAAAGTCGTGGGATTCCTTTAGACCAGCAGACTTGAGGCGCCGAGGAGAAGGAGTAGGAGCATGTTTAGACCATCGAGAGGATCGAAAAAGGTGGGGTCGCTTGAACAACTTTTCCCTTTTTCTCTCAATGTCTCGCTTTTGTGCCAATCGCTAATGATAGACAAGTGGGGTTGTCGGTGATGATGATTGAAGGCTGCGAAGAAAGCTGGAAACCCCATTACACTGGCTAGAACATATTTGAAGTTTAAGGGGGAAAAAGCCGCACCTCTCTGCCCTCTCTAGTAGTAAAATACCTAGGCTGGGTTTTAGGTTGAATCTGATAGAAATCTCATGTGGACACTACGTAGATCCAGCCTCTATAAATTGTGGGTTAAAAAACTTGGGCGAACAGGGTGAACATGGTGAAATACCTCCAGCACCGGGGGTCCCATCATCTTTAAGATCGGAACCAGATAAGATGCCAAGAAGCATTTGCTTTGCTTAATGGCTAGTCTTGCGTTTTTCTTACTTACTCTTTTTCATTCTTTTTTAAGAAACATGGCATTACATCGATGGATGAGCACTCAAGATTAAATTGCCTGATAGGCGTATCCAAGATACTCGACGATTTCGTGTGGTGGTATGAGTGGACGGTTAGATATTGGGGGGAGGGACATTCCCTTCCGTATGCACATTGGACATTGCAGTCTGGGTACTAGCCGTAATTGTTTAGGTTAGGTTCCACGGATACGTATCGATGTGGGGTAAATCGTTGGGATAACTGCCTTCTAATGAATACAATACAGAAGAGAGATCATTGTGACGACGTCATCCCCTCATTAGAGTACCTACCTAGGTACATGAAAAGTATAATAAACGGGATGCGACTCTAGGTACGATCCACTTGACACTTATAGACGTATATACCTACCTAGAATGGCCATAGGTGAGCCTTCATTTTCACGTGCTACCGCAAGTTGTTTGACTCGCATCCTATGGGGCCTATCGTATGTCAAACTCTATTCTACTGTATCGAGCTGTGCCAAAGACGGGAGCGTCCTAGCATCGGATGGAATCCGTCGGCGGCAATCCTTGTAATCTCGTACAATGACACGCAGTGCAACCCCACACACAAACACTTGATTCATCAAGCAATAGTGGAAGTGAGTTGTTGCCGAAGGAGGTTGGTATCAGTAGACTGGGCATAATCATGGAATATCCTTTTTGATGAAATAATCAAACCGGTCACAACAGCGACCAACCATCTGATATATATAGGTATGGACTTAAGTGTATAAGAATATCCTTGTTACTATATGTATAGGATATACCACATGCAACCGTAGGTCGAACTCACACCTCAGCAGCCTCCTTTTCCTGGCGGGCATTGACTACCTCCCTAGACCTGATACAAGCATTTCGAGGTTCGTGATTTCTTCTGTATTGAGTACTATTCCTTAGTTTTACACTGCCAGTTGACGCCTGCCAACCTCGTAAGACTTGAAGAAACCGTGGAACTTCACAGAAGACCACGGCCTTGAAGCTTCATATGCTGTTGATATGTACGTCTGTGCCGGTCTCGGCATCACCCCTACGTCCCAGCATCGAATACATGTAAATCGCCCTTTAGAATCGATGACTCCTCTTCTGATTCGCCCGATATGCCGTGTACCCAACGTACGCTCCACCAACAGCCAATCCGAAGATGATGAGCTTGAAGAAAAACCAAGTCCAGCTGCCGCCACTCTGCTGAGGTTGAGGCGATTTCGTGCTTCCCTTGCCAGGTGTAGGTTTGCTGGAGGAGCCTCCCGTCATGTAAAGATTCTTGGCGTCGATGGATATGATGTCGTGGTTGTCGCTCAACTCACCGGTTTCAGCGCTAAACCCAAGGTATGTGACCGAGGGGATCGCTGGCGGTTCGGTTGTCTCGAAGCATATTTGCCAGTCCTCTTCGTTCTTGTACTGAAGTTCCAATTTCAATGATTTATCCTGAAAGTAGGTGAGCTTCAACTTAGTTGGGACGTTCGCGTTTCGAATGCCTCGAGCAGAGCAGCCGGCAAACTCAGTGTCTTTTCCGTCGTTGTCCTTGTTGTATGATGTCTTACCATCACCAACCATGGCCATGACGTACGGGAAAACCACGCCGGGTCGGTTGTTCTTGTAGGTATCAATGAAGAGGCCGAGACCCTCGAAGTTGTCTGCATGTCCAAAGACCGGTCCACTTTGTCCTCTCTCTTTCGTGATCCACATCGCAAAACCATCACCGTACAACTGATTTTTGCCATGTACCTTGAATTCGACAGTGATTTCCCAATTCGTAGCAGTCAGGGGTACCCGAGAAAATAACCATCCGTTTTGCGACGGCCGGTCTGAAGTCAAGCGGATATACCTGCAAGGCAGAGTTCAGTGCATGTGTTATATTTAAAAGGAGTGGGCTACATACGAATCTGTCCGAACTATCGTGTCGCCTCCAAAATCGTACCACCGACTTTGCATATCGGAGTCGAGGTAAGGCTGCTTTAACGTATGGGTTCGCAACTAGAAAGGGGAGAAGACTTGTTCAGCATCGGGGCCAAAGAGATCTAATATACACGCGCGAGACTTACAGAAATAGTCCTGATATTGCCATCATCCTCGCGACTCACGGCACCCCAAGCTGTAGCCGCCAGCCACAGGGCTGACAGCGCTGGAAACCACATGGCAAGTCTCGATTTCTAGTACGACAGAGAAGTATGTGTCTCTTGAAAATAAATAGATCAATATTTGGTATGCAGATGGAAGCAAGCAAAGAAGAGATGGGACGGGAAAGGGAAAATTGATGTCGACCTGATGCGGCGCAAAAGGCCCCTATTGCAGTGAATTGATCGTGTGAGAAATCGACGGTTTTACTTTTATTAGTGCATTAGGTACACGATGATAGCTGGCCTCTCCTCAGCTCGTATGGGAAAAAAAAATCCGGGGTCGATTTTCTTTCAAGTGGACAGCTTGTTCCACCAAGCTACCCCTGCTTAGCCTTTCTCACAGTACGTATCTAAGTTACTTAGGCAAGTCATCCATCCATTTTTGGAATCCTTCCTGCCATTCTGCCCAGTGCCCAGCACCATTCCACAGCGGGAATATATATCAGCCACATGTACTGCCACAACTCAAATCTCATGAAGGTGGGCTCATCCATGGATCTGAGCACATATGATTCTTTTAAGCGCATCCAATAGGCGGTCAAGACCAGATGCTTATGTTACTAATAAGGTTGGATAAAGCGCCGGGATTTGGGTGCACAGGCCATATCAAGGGAAATCAAACCGACGTCAGCGGTCTTTAGTCCAATGATCCATGTTACATATGCATTCATGTACCTAAATCTAAACTTTCAATGAACGAAACCGTCGCGATCCTATCATCTAAATTCTTCGACAATTTCCATTCATTCATTCATTTCAGCTCAAATCCAAATTCATGGGGCATCCTTAAGTTTCCAGAATGATATTAATATCGAGCAGTTCGTCGCCGATACCTTCCGAAATATTCGCGCTCATTGCGCTTCTTCTTCTATCCCTTATCGTTCTCCTGATTCTGCGACATTACCTTCCATTGCGAACAACACCAGCCTACTTACTTGTACCCGTATTCTTTGCGTTATGGCTTCCAGCATCTATCGTACTATTAGTTCCCATTGATCTCGCATCAAATGCTAGTACCGAAGATGAGACCAGAGGCATTTGGCTTCGACCCCGAGCGCTGCTCGTGTCGTGGAGGATCTCATATTGGCTAACCTTCGTCCTGACCTGGTACGATCTTCGTCGCGCAACACCTCTTATGTATCCAAATTCACCTACTAACTTGACTTATCTTAGGTTCATACTACCGATACTTGCCGAATATTCCGACGCCGGTTATCGCGAGCCCAAGGACCGAATACTGTACTCTCTGCGCTCGAATGCCCAGTACTATGCGCTCGTCTTTGGTTCGGCTATACTCGGACTAGTGTACTTCTTCATATCATACGGGCCTTCATCAACGTCGCTGAAGGGTTTGGTACTAGCACTTGCATACTGCTGGGGTTTGATTTTAGCTATCTATCTCATGGGTCACGGTCTTGTTGCTCTTCCTCGGAACTTATTCAGAAATGCAAGCGCTAGCCACCGACTACGTCGACTTCAGAGCCAAGCACCCAAGCTTTATGAAAAGCTAGAGGATGCTGCCCTTAATCTTGAGGATTTGGAAGTCCAAGTATCGGAGCTGAGCAAGCGTAAGACCGGAAGCGCTAGGAATTTCCAAGACTGGATCGAGGAGCTGTCCGATATATGCAACATTCCCGACTCTCGCCCAAGAAGCATCCTGCCTCGAGTAGAGAACGACAGTCGCATAATCCCTACAGTTATTACCGAGAAGTATTTGGCAGATCTCACTCGCCAAATAAACCGGGCGAGACATACCAAATCGCGATACGTAGACGAGTGGGATCACTTACTTCGCGAGGCTTCGGACACACAGGCCATCCTAGATTCGGCTGCTTCGAAGAAGCTCAACTTTGGTGCAAGCTCTCTGAGCACCTCGCTCTGGGGAAGGACTACCATCCTCACTCCCTACACGCGATATATCTTTTACTGCCGTGTTCTCCCCTATATCCGTGTCTTCTTCGGAGGCTTCCTCGCGTTGGCGTCAGCATGCATCATATGGTCCGAGCTGGTAAAAGCAGCTCTGCCGTCGTTATCGGTCATCCGATTTACTGTGGTCCATCATTGGACCGGTGACAGTGGCCGTATTGGTTTCGCAGGTCAAGTCGTCGCTGCACTCTGGATAATGTACATGTGCGCGGCAGCTCTTCATTCTGTGACCGAGGTCAAAGTTTGGCGTGGCCGCGCTCTAGTTCGGCGTAACACCGCTCATGAATCTGCATTTTGGTATGCGGGCCAGGTTGCGAAGCTAACTGTCCCTTTATCTTACAATTTCGTCACATTCTTGTCTCGGCAGATTTACGAAGAAACAACCTTCTACGATATCCTTGGCCAATACGTCGATCTTACTCCACTCGGAAAATGGTTCGACTATTTATTCCCGGTGTTCGTTCTTGTTCCCGTGTGCGCAACACTATTTGGACTCTACGGCAAAGTCAAGCGATTCTTCGGGTTTGGTGTTGACATTGTGGATGAGGATGAAGAGAATCAAACCAGTTATGGTACCGGTTCGTGGCGCGAAGGAAGGGATTTGATAGAACGCGAACTGAATGGGACATCTATCTCCCGAAGGTTGGATGAGGCGGCATCTCGATCTGCAAATGGTCAAGGCCGTGCCGCTCCTATTTTGACAGTGCCCTCGGCTCGGAACGAGGGTTCTCGAACACCTTTTGCTACGTCACCCTCGTACCGCGACCAACCCGTCAGAAGAGCGGGACAATCCTCCCGGATCAGCATTCCCGACTCGGAACCCGAAGATGAGAATTTTTTCACTAGCATAGGCCATCGATTCAAGAATACGTTCGATGGCGTGGATACCCCTAAGTGGCTCCAGGAGATCGGAAGTGGCTTCAAGAAGCCAACGTGGATGGGTGGTAATGACGCTGGCGAGAGTAGTAACACTGCTGGCCGGAATGACTCTGACATACGGCGATGGTTTGGAGGTGATGGTAGGATAAGACTATGAATGAGGATATATACTCCCCCGATGCCCGGTTAGTAAAATCAATCTTAACTTTTAATGATCATAATTTAGATCCCTCTGTGTACATATCATGGTTGCCGTCAAACTTGACCACTACGCCAAAAGGTGATTGAATTCTAATATCACTAGTTTATTCCTCATATCTGTTGATCTGACAGTTTGTCACGAAGCTCAAACCGAAAGGTGAGGTGTTGATGGGTCAAGTGTTGTTCTTAACAAAGTGATTAGCAAATTAGAAAGAAATGATACTACTTACAGCAGGCCTGCTGACTTATCGCGGCACTGCCCCTTTTTCAAAATCGCGCCGAAAACAAGGAATATCGGCTACAACTCTAGATAATTACAATAGGATGGTGGCAGTTTTCGACCGTCAGTCTGCCCTCCCAGAAGAAGGCATTCTGAAGGTGCTGGACTTATTACAGGATGTAAACCTACGATAAGATGATCCAACGTTCGTTGTGGCTAAACAGTCAGCCCTTCCATCGAAAATCGTTGAAAAGCTACTGATCATGCTGAGAGACCTAAATGGAATGGTCTAGTATCCTGCTGCCGATATTTTAGCCGCCTATAGTCTCGAGGGCGATCCAGAGACATTTGAAAAACCCATCAACATATTGAAGATCCCGGCCGGTGTGGCCTGTCTACTGCAGAAAAGTCTGCAAGCGGGCACAAGGACCTGCCAAGAGATAGTAGACCTCTATTGAAAGATTCCTGCCCAGGGATCCAATCCGCCGTGGCGAACATCTTAGGCTACCAAGAGAAGGCATTCTCAGGGGGCATACATCAGGACGTGGTCAATTTACTAGATGATCCAAATCACAGACCTAATGCGACAAGGACCTTGATCGGGAAATCGTTTCTACCAGAGCAAATCATGGAAAATGTTCTAGCCCATTTCAGAGACCCAGCGACGCGGTTTGGTCAACGGGGAATTATATACAAGGTGTTAGTCCTACCAAACAATATCCTTAAGGAGTTTGCAGACCTATTGCAAACACCAGATATGGAGCTATAGATCATGGCAAGAGATGCGTTATACCATCAATTGGCCCTCCTAGATAGAATTGTTCAGAAGATGGCAAACCTGTTGGATTCTAGAAACAGAAACATCAAATTTGCTGCAATGAAGGCCTCAAGCAAGCAATCATATTTACCAATGTATGTACTTTGCAAGATACCTTCCAATATATAAGGCGAATTCGAAAAACTCGAGGGCATCATGAGAACTGCCCTGGTGCGACAATTTTCTAAGCCGCTTGAGCTCATGAAGAAATAGCACCACGCCTGTTACACTACCACAGTTCCACCATCACAGCTACTGCGGGAGTCATCTTGAAGCGACAGCCATGTCTACCAGACAGTGTCCTTGAAAGGTTGGTATACTTTTCAACGTTCCGAAATCTCCAGGCGATACTTCTAGACGCTCAATACCCTTTTATTATGAGAGATGCAGTCCGCGAAGCGCGAGAATCCTTGGGTGTCCCACCCCAGAACCCTGACCAAGTTCTCTGGAGCATAATCTTCTGTTGTATTTTATAGGGTTCATCGAACCTTGTAAATGGTATGTACGTATGTAGTAGTTAGGGCTTAGGTTATTTCTGGATACTTGTCACATCTTCCATACTAAGTCAATTTTTGTGAGGTAATGTCAATACCATAGCCATTCTCTTCATGGACTTTAGGTGCTATGTACTATCATGGGTCTCCCTCACAATTTTGGGGGAATTTGATGGGATTCCATATAGAATAGAAGGAAAATAGGTTATATTAGTCTAATTCTTTGATAATAAAATTTAGTTTGCTATAAAGGTTAATATAAATCTCATCCAGGGGTAAAAACGCCTAGGAATGGTACTGTAATCCCAGGGTAGAAAACTCATCTCCTAAATCCAGATAGTATCAAGCAAATTGGATGGTAACTTAAATGCAGTTTTGTTTGGACCAAATAATAACAGAAACAGGACTACTTGGTTTGCGAATTAGCAACATCAACACACGAAATCTGGCTACGTTGCGGCGGATATATATCTGACCGCACCTATGCGCGTTCACAAGAGATATCTGGGCAACCTCCTATCCATTACCCTCTGCCAGAAAATAAAGGGGTAGTATTTAACAGTCAAAATGCCTACAGAAGAACGCTCATCGGACTTTTGTCCCACATGCGGCAAGGAATTCACACCCCGAAGTCTGCAAGAACACTGCTCAAGTAGCCACCTGGGCTCATTTTGCTTCTTCCCCAACTCCAAGTTGACACTCGCCAAGGAGGACGATGGGCGCATGGCTGACGAGTTGCTGGCAGCCAACGAGAAGCAGGGAGAAGTACGGACCAAGGACGGAAGGTTTCGATGCAACTGGCCGGGCTGCAAGAAGAAGGACCACGCTTACGACGGGATCGCGTCCCTGAGGCGTCATCTTCGTGCCAAGCAGCGGGAGGAGTACCAGCGGTATCTCAAAGATGCGACTAACGGCGTCGGCCCTGCCCCGCAGGTAAACTACCAAGTTATTGAAGCTTGGAACGACTTGTATATCAAGAGGGCCTGGCGCGACGCAGCATTTCATTGTCTCGGACTTCTCATCACGCCGCTAGGCTCTCTAGACGAGGTCAGCTTTGGTAGGCGTCAATTCATACTCAATAACGTCATAGAGGCAGACAACCAGTTTGGGGAGGCGGTTTATAACATCAAAAGCCTAACTCGAAACCCAAGGAACGCGAATTTCTGGGATAGATACAACGATGAAAGTGCAAACTTTCGCCAGAGGCTCCTGGCTTGGGCCTCGACCCCGGAATTAATACCTGACATAACATACGAGTGGAGGTTTATAAACGATATCATTATTAGGACAAATCAGATTCTAGAGCATATCAGAAATGTGGGCGCCTGAACTCTCTCTTTATGATCATCATTAGAAATTCTTGATCCTGCTGTTCTTTTCTTCGTATGGATATTCTGAATATTCATAACGCTGCTCACCTAGACTACGCATGACCAAATACACACTCCCTTCTCCGTTTAGGCCCCCTATTATTTGTTTTGCTCCTTTCCTTCCACACTTCGTCATTCTATTCGAGAGGAAATCGTACGTATCAACTTGGAGCATAAAGACCACTACCGGGTTCTTGGACTGGAAGCTTAGCTTGAGGCTATGTTGAAGGTCACGATCATGGTTTCGTTATTAAGAGACCATGGTACCTATGTAACAATGTACATTAATTAATTGCAAGTTTTCTTTTCTGGTATCACGATGTTTTGAAGCTGTTGTGAGACGTACATCGATGAAATCCCAGCGTACTTCTCATGTCGTGGCAGAAGGATTACTGAAAAGTATCGGGAAAACCTACCTCGTTTCAGACTTACAATACTCAGAACTAAGAAATTGTCGAGGTGAATACAGTGAATATAAATGACATTAGGAGTACTATGGAATTACACCATGGCTGTTAGTTCAGAGTGAATTATATGATTCTATTCATAGAATAGTCATATTAAATTATCCTAGGTGCACTGTGCGACAGCGATCGGGATATCCTCAACTACCGTATCGTCTATAGTCGACTCCAAGCAAGACAACATATAAAATACCCATATACGTAACATTTGCGTTACACATGCCAGATTTCATCTCATTATATCCGCATGAGTCGTAAAAATACCAACGGCTTAGTAGTCGTCGTTGCTACTACCAAAGCCAGCACCTTCGCGCTTCTCGCGACCCTTGTTTGTTAGGCTGTCCTTGTTGAAGACTGAGCCAGCCTCTGTAAATAAGTTAGTATTTGGTCAGATGTTCTTCAGGGTGATAATGTGGAAGTGAGCCGGAGTAAAGGGTGTAACTTACTCTCTAACACCTTGCCAGCAAAGCTATCCCCCTTGCGCCCCGAGTTATCGTTATCTCCGTAGTTTCCGGAGCTGCTGTTGTTGTTATTGTTGTTGCTAGAACCGTAGGAGTTGTCGTTGTCGTTCGACCCATAGCTGTTAGAGCCAGTGTTACGAGACCCGTAAGAGTCATTGTCGTTGGAGCCGTAGTTACCGGAGCCGGTAGTCCGGGACGAGCCGAAGGTATCGTTATCGTTGTCGTTGTTGCGGCGGGTAGAGGAGCCGTAGCTGTCGGTGTTACCTCCAGATGAACCGTAGGTGTTGCTGTTGTTGCCACTAGAGCCGTAAGAGTTGTCATTGTCTCGGCCAGTGTTGCTAGAGCCGTAGCTGTTGCTGTTGTCACTGGAGCCGTATGAGCTGTTGTTGTTTCGGCCAGTGGTGCTCGAGCCATAGCTGTCATTATCTTTGCTAGAGCCAAAGGCATCGTTGCCCTTTGTGCCGTACGTGTTTGAGGATCCGAGGCTGTCGTCATTGTTACGGCCACTGGAGCCGTATGAGTTGTCGTTGTCTCGACGGCCCGAGGATCCGTAGGAGTCACTCGATCCGTAGGCGTTGTTACCGCTACCGCCGTAGCTTGACTATGTCTTTCGTTAGCTTTATCATTACTTATAGAGTTTGCTGAGTATGCTCACGTCGTCGTTGTTGTTGTAAGACATGTTGATGGTAGAGAATTTGGAAGGTATTTATATTGGATATCTCGACTGAGTTTCTGATAGATGCGGACAGTTGGAATGGATGATGAAGCGAAATCTTGACGGAGGACAAAGTTGAGAGAGGGGGCGTTATATAGAACAAACAGAGCTAAGAAGCGAGAGACCTTTCAAAGACAAGCTCCCCTCATTTCAAGGCAAGCTCCCTCAAGAGCTCATCTTGGTGAGCTACGCGCGACGTCACTGGATCCCTCTCAATAGATCAAAGAGCTACGTCTGAGTCCGGCGAAAGCGAGGGCGCCACCGTGGATCTTGGACTATCCGGGTCCCCTCGGAGACTTCGAAAGCAAGTACTGCTTGTCAAAGCTGGGAGTTCCTGGTCTAAGGTAGCCACTTTCAGCTCCTTGCATCCCTCACCGGGACAGCCGCATAACAGAGAGCAGGTTTGGGAGAACGTCGACCAGTCGTGTTAACAAATATACACGCATACGATGTAGCTCAGCTACCAAGATCGATTCGTCATCCCTCCAGGCCCTCACGGCATTGGCAGCGTATCATTAGCGGCGCATTTCGTGCAGCTACACGTAACAAGATGTCTCGTTTCTCCCTCAACATTCTAGATCGTATGAATCTTTCCAATATTTCCCCTTTCAGGCAAGTTAGCTCACGACTACACACGTATTTAGCAGGTACTCACCAAGCTACTACGTAGTATTTAGCTGAAATTGCCGGAAATAGTTATTACTTCACCGCTGTAGGATTAGCAAACATGGATAGTATGATGCGTTCATTAGGACATACATAATACATTGTAGAATTTGCAACAGGTCTCGTTCTGAGCTTCTCACTGGCTGGTCGGTAAATGTCTAACAAAGCAGCTAGCCCGAACGTCATGATGATGTAGGGGTATTGGGCGTCGCTCAGCTCCGACTGGTGGGGGTTAGCTCAATAGACGAACAAGCTAAGCTTGTTATTGCCAAGGAAATTCAGGGGCAGTGTCCCTGTTCTGATGGTACCGATTTCGTGATATCCAGTGAGATCGAATCCATCAGTTTTCTCTGGCGGAATTCTTGATCATGCCGTACCAGTTCACGAGATTTGGAGTGATCGTACAGATCGTATTACCTACCTGCTTAACCCCGCCTACGTCAAAAGCAAGGACGGGGTTTGAGACATCAGAATAGCAAGAAGAGGGGTGCCGCATGTTGGCAGGACTAAGACATCAAGACAGCCACAGTGTCTTGGAACTAACCACTCAAGAGGCGCAGGGGCACGCACATGCTACACTAGGCAGTCTAGCATAAAATATCCATCCTTCTCATCGATGCAGGTATATCATGAAGGTGGTGGGCTGTTAATAAATCGCACGTGTTTATACATGTGTATTGTAACAAGATCTTATGAGGCATCCGAGCTGCCAAGTATGTCGTTCTCTCGCCGCCTTGGTTAGCAGAGGTTACTGATAAAAAAAAGTAGACAGTCGTTTAATTTCATCTACCTAATTCGAGACGCATCTTCGAGTAACACGAAAAGCCCCGGATGACCGTATCCCTTATGATGTTATGCTCCGGTCCAATGCAACACGCAAAACGCTACCAAGGTATTATGAACAACCTTGCCTTGTAGAAAACCCGTCCTTGCCGAGTGACACGGCTGGAGGCTTCGGAACCATGATGGAACGATCCTCCTAAAGGTATGCATTTGTATGATCCGGTCTATAGGGTATCAATGCACATGCACTCCTCGTACTCTGAGGATTTCTCCCATAAAACAACGACATCTAGAACTAGCTTCCATACCGTCAATGGAGCAGATAACAGCACGCTACTCCGCAGGGACAGAAAAAAAAAGATGACCATCGCAAATGCGGCGCTGCCAAGGTTGGGGTTGTCCATGCATTACGATAATGTCGCCTCGGCGCCACTCGCATGAACGACACCATCACCACTAGTAGCGGGCACAGCAAGAGGTCTATGTTGTATCTTCTGCGTCAACGCCACCATCTCCTTGAGCATAAGGTCCCGAGTGCTGCGAGTTAGTTCGTCAACATCTTCGGCCGTCAATCCCTTGGTAGAAATGGGGTCGAGAACTGTGAGATGTCAATATAAACTTCCATAAAGGGGTTTTATAGTAGATGCTACCTTTCACAGGGATCTTCCCGGATTTAAACACCAAACCCTTGATGTAGAGCACGTGTGAGTAGTTGGCTGATACCACCGGGACGATGGGTACGCCGGCTTGGACGGCAAGATGAAAAGCACCCTTTTTGAAGGGAAGAAGGTCGGGCTCCTTTGAGTAGCTACGCGTGCCTTCGGGGAACATGTAGACGCTTTGTCTTCGTTGTTGTATCTCCCTAGCGGCACCAGCCATCGCGCTTCTTGCATCTTTTGAGTTTTTTCTATCGATGAAAACGGTGCCGCTTAAGGTCATGAACCATCCCAAGAATGGTACATTCTTCAGTGCTTTCTTCGCCGTCACACTGCAGTATTTAGGAAACATGCACCCAAGCATGAGAACATCTAACTCGGTCTGATGGTTCCCGATGAACACGGCTGGTCGTACGGTCTCGAGGTATCGGTTCGGGTCGATGATTTCAAAGGTGACACCGGTGGAGAAGGCCATGATATATTTGAAGGCGCGTGCTGTTGTCCATTGCGCAATCTGTTCGCGACCGAGTATTCTTAATATTATAGATGCTATAGCTCCGTAGATGGCGCATATTATTAGCGACATGTAGGCGGCGAGGGTTCGGGCAGCGAAGGCCGCTACGGGCACGACGAAGGAGAACATGTACAAGGCGATGACGAGGGCAGCATAACCCCCGAGGAAGTAGGTAAGGATGGAGGAGAAGGACATTAGCGAAATGTCGCAGAGGTCGGGGTCCGGGGGATTATCGAAGCAGGGCTTTAAGTTGTTTGATGTCGGGATGAATGATCGAAGGAGGTGGCAAGTGTTCACTAATAAGAAAATATGGAATTAGATACACTTATGACAGTAGTCAGGTTGTGTTGCGTTCGTGGTAACGGTCACTTTCATAGTCACAGGACCATTCTTGTGCCATCATATTAGAGGGGACATTTCTTTAGGAGAGAAAGGAAAAAGGCTTCGGTAGAATATTTTTAGGTGGCAGAGTTTAGTTTTCACACCGACAACTTGGACAACTTTGATTTGTTGAGGGGGGGGGGGACGGTAACTTTGAGCTTGGCGTCAGACTTAGACGGACGCTAGTGATGCCTTTGGGACTTGAGATGGAAAAATCCACATGGCCCATGTGATTCAACCCCACAAAGCCTTATTATTGAGTAGCCTATGCATCAAACGAACTTTATCGAACTTTATGAATTTAACAGACTCCTTACTCAAAGAAATGATCTCCCAATATCTCGATTTTCTAAATTTAGTTGAACCTTCACATGAGAATTAATTGCCACGATTTGTTCAACACTAAAATTCGTTGATAGACTACCTACCACTATCTCAGAGTAGAACCAACCGATCGGTTCACAAAAATGGATAGTGACGAAAGCTCCTCGACGGCAAACCCCAATGCTTCAAGCCCACTCCGTAACGGGGGACCTGAACCTCCCTGTCGGCTTCGTCTCCTTTGCATGTTTCACAAGAACAGCGCCGCGATGCAGTAGTCACCTGCTCAAAAATGGTGACTATAATACAACATTCACGTACATATCAGGCTAGTCGTCTATTCTAAGACCTCCTTTACGGGTGTACTGAAGATCTGAGTTCTAAAATATACACGAGATGTTGGCGATCAGTTCAAAATCACAGGCCAATAAACTGCATGAATCAGTTGCAACCAATAAGATCAGATTCTTCTAGGCTATGTCGCACAAAGCCCCCCTACCAATCCTGCTGAGAAACGGATAATGCCCGAAGACAGCATTGAGGCTTTTCTGGATGGAGCTGAAAGGTTCGTTTGACAGCAGCTTCTAAGGTACCTATCAAAAAGTCGAAAATGGGCATCCAGCGTTAGTACTTGCAGAGAGCTGATAATTTTCAGCATTGAAGTTTACATACTGCGAGACTTCACTGTACCAGATTGATATAGGGCGGTCAGAGGATGGATACGCTTTAGATACTTGATATGCTGGGTAATGTCCACGTCCATAAGGTCGACATCGGTGATGTTGCTCATCATGTGACTGGTTACTGGACTGGCTGAGAGAAACCAGCAATCGAGGGTACCAATTGACACCAAAGAATACGAGAGATACTATGGTCTCGACGACCTCCACTGATCTTCAATGGTGTTTAACTTCGAGCATGTCATGCTCAATGGATTTTGAGACCGATATTCAAGAAGTCCTAACATAAGTGGCTTGTTTCTCAAGGCGAATAGCAACTATAACTGATGGTAAGAATAACCCTAACATAATAACGAGCTTCACATCTAGGAAATAGGTAGTCTGTCATACCCATAACAAGGACGAATCATAAATCATCTAGAACAAACAGATACGTAAGCTCATAAACTAGGTATAGGCAACATGATTAAGCTATTGTATCTAACGACACAAATGGTGGGAAAGAGGAATTAAGCATGGATGTTGGAGGCTTGTTTCAAAAGACTATCGCTTCTTGTGGTATAGTAAAGAAGCCGTAGTTTAAGATGGTCTCTTAAAAATAAGATTAATCCTTTTTAGCATTGATGAGGAGAAATGTCGGCATTTAATAAGATATTGTCCATATACGAATGATACCTAGTTTCGTTTTACTAATACTTCTCTTTCGCTCGAGACTTGCTGTGGTTAAGACTTTCGAATTACTAAAATGGTTTACATAGCCCTCGTCTCATCGAGGCAAATGTTCATGTTTCTTCCCGTTTCGGGAGGATACTAAGACAAATCCCTTCTATGAAATGGACTAATAACGTACGATGCCGCACAGCCCGTTTGGATTGCGCGCAGTAACGGCACGTGGATTGTGGATTCAGTTCCTGTTTAGGTAAGAAACCTGAGTTTCGACCAATAGGAAAATCATACGATGAAAAATCTAGCAGCCTTGGAGGTTCCTTGTAACGGTATAGGCAGGTACCTGAGAGGGGCAACATGCGGGACACCGAGGCTCCGAAGCGAAGAGCGCATTTTATGCTAGGCAGCTATATACAGTACAAGTACCTACTTTCCAATATGTATGGCGGCGGGCTTTTACTGTGGATGTATGTACGCCAACGGTGTTTGACGGTTGACCCGATTAGCCCGATCTCGACCAATGCTAATGCTGTTTTTGTCTTCAACCCTACCTAGTCAGCTAGACTAGATTCTTCTCTTTTATCTCCAACATTAGAACTAAACGAATTTCGGTTTAGGCGACAAGTATTAAATCTCCAATCATATTGCGTCGATCTGTCATCAAGTTAAGTTACTGAAGAGTCTGGGGTCATCCGCCAAGTCCAACGCCAACATTATAAGACACATCTCTATACCTAGGTACTCCGTACGACGAGTATAGGTAGGAAACAAAGTTATAAGAAAAGTTGAAAGTGTAATCTTATACAATTAAGAATATGAAAGTATGCATTCATACTTATTTTCCAAAGGTGTCATATAGAAAATTAACCTTTTCCTAAGTGAAAATAAAAGTAACATGGTTCTTCACTTAAATTTGTATGTTATAGATTGTACTCGTACTCGTATGTGCCCCGGCTGTGAAACCAAACGTACCCCACCATTAACCCAAGACATGGAGGGTTACAGGGATAGATTAGATGCTTACATAGAAGGGTGCAGGCATTACCCTAAAAATATTTAGTACATAAGTCGAATCATCTTCTACCAAACTTTTTAAACCCTCTTTTCCGTTTCCCGTTTCCCGTTCCCCGTTCCCAGTATTCTAATCTTCCATCTCTAGCTTGACCAATTGCTAAGAGATTGTCGCCATCATGGATGCCGTCCTTCGCCAGTCCAAGGCTATGTGCCCCTTTTTGAAGAAGGCTTCCCCCGCTACTCTCCGTGCTCTGTCTACCTCGACTCGTCCTCAGGTTTCTCCATGTGGCGGAACAATCTCCAAGTTACAGCTGCTTGGCCAGCGCTGCCCTGTTATGGGAAAGGCCCTTGCCATTCAGTCTGCCCGAGTCGCCAGGCCTCCAATGGCTTCTGCTGCCACCGCTGCTGGAATTCGTAACCACTCCACCTCGTCAAAGCCGGGGAAGGCCAAGATTCACACCAGCCGCTCGCGCGAAGCCAGGGCTGTGGACACCTCCGTCTTTCCTGTTCGCGAAGCAGGTATGTGTGTACTACTAGACCTATACCGGCATCAATGACTTACAATTCGTTCTAGTGCAATTTCCGCCGGCCGTCCACGGTAGCCGCAAAGCTAATGCGTCTGCGAATGTTGGAAAGCCTACGTGTCCGAATGGCAAGTTCGATTATGGTGCCTTTTATCAGGGAGAACTCGACAAGAAACACAAAGACAAGTCGTACCGTTACTTCAATAATATCAATCGATTGGCCAAGGAATTTCCCCAAGCTCATGGAGCCAAGAGGGAGGAACGGGTGACAGTGTGGTGCTCCAATGATTACCTGGGAATGGGCCGGAACCCCCAGGTTTTACAGCAAATGCACGAGACTCTTGATGAATATGGTGCTGGCGCAGGAGGGACGAGAAATATCTCTGGCCACAACAAACACGCAGTCGAACTCGAGGAAACTATAGCAAAACTTCACTCTAAAGAGGCGGCGCTTTCTTTCAGTTCGTGTTATGTGGCCAATGATGCGACCCTTGCGACGCTTGGGAGCAAGCTACCAGAGTGCGTCATCTTATCTGATAGCCTGAACCATGCGTCGATGATCCAGGGTATCCGTCATTCTGGAACCAACAAGATCGTCTTCAAACATAATGATTTGGATGATCTCGAAGCCAAATTAGCTTCCCTACCGATCGACACGCCAAAAATCATCGCATTCGAGTCCGTCTACAGCATGTGCGGCTCAATTGGTCCAATTGAAGGCATTTGTGATCTCGCTGATAAATACGGAGCTATCACATTCCTCGACGAAGTTCACGCGGTTGGTATGTACGGGTCAAACGGTGCTGGTGTTGCCGAGCATCTAGATTTCGAAGCCCATCGACAGGGCAAACCCCAAGGAACTTTAATGGATCGTATAGATATTATAACTGGCACTCTCGGCAAGGCGTATGGATGCGTCGGTGGTTACATCGCGGGGAGTGCAAAGCTCGTGGATATGATCAGATCCCTGGCACCCGGCTTCATTTTCACGACCTCCCTCCCACCAGCTACTATGGCTGGCGCTAGAGCTGCTATTGAATACCAGATGAAGTACAATGGAGACAGAAGACTCCAACAACTTCACACGCGTGCTGTTAAGGAGGCATTGGATGCTAAGGACATCCCTGTCATCCCTAACCCCTCGCATATCGTTCCGATTTTGGTTGGAAATGCTGAACTTGCGAAGCAAGCTTCGGATATGCTGTTAAATGACTACCAGATATATGTGCAGTCTATCAACTACCCAACTGTACCAGTAGGCCAAGAACGTCTAAGAATCACCCCGACCCCAGGCCACACGAAGGAATATCGTGATCAGCTTGTCGCCGCCGTTGATGAGATCTGGTCTAAGCTTGGCATCAAGCGGACCTCTGAATGGGCAGCTGAGGGTGGCTTCATTGGTGTTGGTGAAGTCGGAGCCAACGCCCCGGAACCTCTTTGGACGGACGAACAACTTGGAATCGATCAAAAAATCGCCAGGGAAATCAAGGAATCAAAGCCAGCCAATGGCTTCATGGAAACTCTTCTCGAACGCGAGAACTCGGCTAGGACCGTGAGCACCACCGCCTAGTTGCATTTTCCAGTCTCTTACGAGGCGCGTGCGCATACGCACTGGGGAGCTCATCGGACCTAACCCACGTTCTTTCGAGCGTATCGGCAGAGTTGAAAAGCGTGCGATCTGCATACATGATCTCATTCGTATCTTAAGCCGTACTGTTGAAGACTACTTTGTCTTATGGTACCGTGGCGATTTATATAGGCCAGCCCAGTGGCATTTACATAACAATACAATCAGCGCCATCTTGTCAATCAGATGGATAACGCTCATTGAAGTTTCAATACCTCAAGAACTTCTCATGTGAAATCTGATGTACATCTGCTCCAGTTTTCTTCAGCTGCTCAATGTAAATCCATTGAGGTTTCCGGCCGCCTGGTATATTTTACATGTAAAACCTCATGCAAGGGGGGAGGAATTTGGTTTGATTCAACTAATCACTGACACTAGATACGTTCATTATCTTCAACTTTTGTTGACAGATTCACGAGCAACAAACACAATCTTCCGTGTATGGATGTAAAATGACTATCCAAGAAGATGTTAAATGAAAACTGATTCGCTTTGGGGAATGTCCGAGGTCAGTCAACTTTGCTGCCCGTCAGACTCACTAACGGCACCCGTTCCATTTTTAGATCCAAGTCCTCTCCCCTTTTCAGAAGGCTAGAACCAGCTGCCCAAACGCGGAGAGCAGCCAGTGGCTAAATACACAGGTAACTCGGCGAAGAGGATCTCACCTCGACCTATTTATCCGCTCTTGGCCTGGGGATTCGTTAATCTGAATAGGCTCACGTACCCCACAACCAAGACGCGGAGGTGACATCTCGCGGAGCTTAACACGACGACTGCATGGCTTGCCTGAGCGAACCGGCTGCTTCTCCACGTGTTGGGAGATATCTGGTGGCAGCTTGCGGCACATGCAGATGTTACCGTTAGAATTCAGCGGCGGTCTAGAACGAGACGTGCTAATTAGTACGGGCTGGCCGGCAAATATCGATCATGCCGGTCTTGACCTCGTCTGGGGGACTCGTTCATAAAAACAGAGGGGCTTCAGGGTGAGATTTCCGTGGAACCCAGATCTCTCCAAAGTAGCTACCGAGGATAGCTTAAGCAGTTTCGAACATGAGGCTAGCAGATCTAATCGCTCTCGCCGGCGCCCTGCCGGTCGTATCGGCGGTGCCGTCATGGCTCCCGATCGAGCGCCGCCAGGCCGGGTCCACGATCACGGTGGACCTCTCCAAGACGTACCAGACGATCGACGGGTTCGGGTGCTCGTTCGCGTTCCAGCGGGCCAACCTGATCACCAACATGTCGGACAAGACGAAGCAGCGGCAGCTGCTGGACCTGCTCTTCAACACGACGTCCGGGGCGGGGCTGTCCATCATCCGCAACGGCATCGGGTCGAGCCCGGACAGCAGCTCCGACCACATGAACACGTTCGCGCCGAAGGACCCGGGGGGGCCCACCGTGGCCCCGCAGTACTCCTGGGATGGCAAGGACTCCGGCCAGCTGTGGCTCACCCAGGAGGCCTACAACACCTACGGCGTCCGCCAGATCTACGGCGACGCCTGGAGCGCCCCCGGCTACATGAAGTCCAATGGCAACGAGAACAACGGCGGCACCCTGTGCGGCGTCTCCGGCACGAACTGCCGCACCGGCGACTGGAGGCAGGCGTTCGCGGATTACCTGGTCCAGTATGTGAAGTACTACGCCGAGGCTGGCGTCCCGGTCACACGGTGAGTTTAACATCGTTCCCTCGGTAGCGCATTCCTCTTTTTAAGGGGGCATACTGATCTGACGTTCTCAGACTCGGGTTCCTCAATGAACCGGAGTTCTCCCCGGGCTACGCGTCGATGAACTCCAACGGGGCGCAGGCGGCCGACTTCATCAAGGTTCTGCACGCCACGCTCGAGACGGCGAACCTGACGGCGCAGGTCGGGATCGGGTGCTGCGAGTCGGAGGGGTGGGGGAACCAGGTGAATATGGTGAATGGGATTAAATCCGCGGGGGCTGAGGACATGCTCGCCATGGTCACGTCTCACACTTACACGGGCGGTCCTACTGGGCCTATGAATACGCGGTATGTGGTAAACCCTATACTACATATCCTTACTCCTATGTCATATCGATACTAACATATATATAGTACGTCGTAATACCTTCCTCTTATTCTCCCACTCTCATATATCCCCTTCCTCTCAAATGAAGAACCTACCCCGTAAGTCCCCCTCCTGCACACAACACTAACACCCAACCAGGTGTCCCCGTCTGGCTCTCGGAACAATGCGACCTGCAAGGCGCCTGGACGTCCACCTGGTTCCAAGGCGGCGGGGCAGGCGAAGGCCTCACCTGGGCCAACAACATCTACAGCGCGCTGGTGAGCAGCAACGTGTCGGGGTACATCTACTGGGAGGGGGTGCAGTGGCCGTCGCCGGCGACGAACGAGAAGATGATCCGCGTGGACCAGCAGGCCCCTTACAACTACGAGGTCTCCAAGCGCCTGTGGGCCTTCGCCAACTGGAGCCGCTTCGTGCGCCCCGGCGCCGTCCGCGTCGCGAGCAGTGGCGGCACCGGCGTCAAGAGTGCCGCTTTCAAGAATGTCGACGGCAGCGTCGCTGTGGTCGTTATTAGTACCGGTACTTCGGCGAGCGCGGTCAGCATCCAGGTCACTGGCGCTAATGCTACCGAGGCTACCGGCTGGGTCACGGATACGAGTCATAACTGCGAGAGTATTAACGTTACTGTTGCGAACGGCGCTATTAGCGGGAGTGTTGCTGCGAGGTCTATTACGACTTTCCACATCCCGGCTCCGCCTGCTCCTCCGGCTGTGAAGAGCGAGGTCGGCAGACGGGGTTGGAGGTTCGTATGATTGATGAATGGAAAGGTGAAAAGTCTGGTTCGGGTTGTCTGTAGCTAGCTTTATGAATGAAATATGTATCACGATCTCTTGAAAAGTTTCCGCATAAGACTTTTATAAAATGTACTCTTTCGTCCATCAATAAAAATAAAGAATCTTAAAGTTGGCCCCATGAATTGATATACAGACGACATTACAAGACATGCGCCATAGTGTCATCACATATACTTAACTTCAACCTGCCGAGATACCAGTATCACAAAATAAATTCATACTCTAGCAATTCTACCCCTATCCCACCCCCTATATCCGACTAAGCAAAGTCGACAGAGCCGTCTTCGTACTCTCACTCGTCTCCTTAACCAACTTCGCGATCTCCCTGAACTGCGGCACCCCCGCATCCCCCATGCACTCATACAGCCAGCTCTCGCTCGTGGTGACAATCACCCCGGCGGCCCTCAGCCTCGCCAGCGCGACGGGGACCTCCTCCGCATTGCAACTGCTGACGCCGTCAGCGAGCACGTAGACCTTGTGCCCGCGCGCGAGGAGGTCGAGCGCCGTCTGCGTGACGCAGATGTGGCTCTCGATGCCGACGACGGCCACATCCCGGGCCGTCGGCCCCGGCCCCGCGAAGTCCGCGGCGATCTCGGGCACCCGCAGCATGCTGAAGGCCGTCTTGTCGAAGCTCTTGGCTGCCGCGACCGAGGCCAGCGTCGAGAGCTCCGATACTGTGCCCCCCAGCTTCGCGGCGTTCTGCGTCGTTACGTACACGGGCACATCGAGCACCTCGGCTGCGCGCAGGACCTTTTGCGCGGTGAGGAGGCTGGGGCTGGTGTTAGTGGGGGATTGTGGAGGGGTAGAGGGAAGGGGGGAGGGTGTCAGGGAAGTGGTAAATGTAAAGTCTGAAGGTAGGTTACATTTTATCGAACTGCCAGATGGCGGAGCGGAACTTCTCCTGTATATCGCAGACACTACGTAATTGTCTCAGTCAGTCTCACTCGGCGTGATGGAGCAGGACCGTCTCCCTCGCTAAGACAAACTAACAAGACTGCCGGGAGCTCTACGAACTGTTAGTCTTGTATTGCTCTTGCGACTCTCGTTATCACGATCTTACGGAAGTGCCTTTGTGGTTTGGCTGCCATGGTAGTAGTAACGGAGAAAAGCCTCTGCCCGGAGTAGTGAGAATAATGAGGTGAGAATGCGATTGGACGTGGTCGAAGCCCTCTGGCAAACGAAGAGCTTGATATTTTCGCGAAACTCATCAAGAAGCGTCTACATATGCCGTGCCTCTCCAGCTACTAGAGGTAAGCTAGGATTAATAAGGGTTATGAGTGACAAAGAGGAAAAGCCGATGAGGAGTTGGGGGCTTAGTACAACTAGGGAGCTAGGTAATAGCGCATGCGGGGAGCGGGGTGCGTTTGGAATGCGCTGTATTTATAGCTTATCGATACCCGAGGTATAGATGGGGGTCAAATAGGAGGTACACATATGTAGCTGCTATAACTTACTCAAGTACCTTTACATTATGCCGTCTATAGCGTAGCATATCCATATAACTACATAAGTGATATTTGTACCTACCTGTTACTTACATTTCATATATATATATATATATATATATATATATATTTAAGTACCTAATGTAAGATAACTCACTGAAAAAAGGGGGGGACTTCGACAGAGTTTATACATCTAGATATCTATACCCAACCCCTTCTAAAATACAAACCCTTACCTATAAGTTACCACCGAGACCTGAGCCCTGCTCAACCAGCTTATATCCCCCCTAACCGTAGCCTTCCTCACATTATACAACTCATCAATAAACGCCGGGACGAACGTACCCGGGCCCTTGACATCCGCGCGCTCGGCCGCCAACTCCGCCGCTATGCTGTAGTGCAATATGCCAGCGATCACAGCAGCCAGCTTATCATTGGGGTGCGCCGCGACCATAGCCGAGATCGTCGTGCCGAGACAGCACCCGGTGCCCGTCACGTGGCTGAGGTACTCGTGGCCGTTGTCGATGGCAAACACGGTCTCCCCGGCCGAGACCAGGTCCGTCTTGCCCGTCATCACGACGATGTGTCTGCGCAGCCTAGCGAGCTCCTCGACGGCTCTCGCCAGTTCATCGAGGGCCTGGCCGCCGGGTCTGCTGTCGACGCCGCGCTGCTGGATGCTGGATCCGCCCGGTGCGCAGGAGAGGATCTCCGACTGGTTGCCCTTGAGCACGTCGATGTAGCCGCTGCCTAGTATGGTCTTGACGGCCGATCGCCTGACTGCGGTTGCGCCGGCGCTGTACACGCTTGTCAGTGGATGCTAAGAACCCAGGGGATCGATGAAACGCAACTGACCCAACGGGATCGAAAACCACAGGCTGTCCGGCATTGTTATACGCTTGCAGCGCCTTCACGTAATTCGCCAGGCCCTCCGGCGTAACAGTGCCCATGTTAACGACCAATGCACCCCCGAGCCTCGCCAGGTCCGCCGCCTCCTCGCCATAGTTAGCCATGATGGGGCTCGCGCCGACGCTCAGCGCGACATTGGCGGCGAAGTTCTGGACGACGAGGTTGGTCATGTTGTGCGAGAGCGGCTTCTTAACGTCGACGGCGTTGATGATGTACGGCACGTGCGACAGCACCTCCTGGGGGGGCCTGTTCTTCTGCCCGGACGTCGCGAGCGCCTTGGCGAAGGGCGGCAGTTCCCTCACCAGGCCGAGGAGGTCCCGCGCCGCTTGCGACGGCGAGGGGGATGCCATGATGGCGCTCACGACCGCGACGCCGTCGAGAGATTTCCCGTTCGCTGTGCTCTGCCATACCACGCGGGATGCGTTAGATGCGTTGATGCCGCCGATGCAAACCGTTGCCACGCGCCACTTCTCGGCCTCGATTGTGAGTAGAATATCTCGGAGGCCTTCTACGCCAAGGATAGTCTTTGTGTTCTCTTTTCTGTAATTACGTTAGAGTTGAAAAAGTTGAGGCAATCTGTTAGTTTCGTACGTAGGTGTAGCGAATACAGTTCCGATCCCTAGGTAATCGGCACCTCCCTGAGCCGCGATCTTGGCTTCGGCGACATTGCTCACAGTAACGCCGATGATCGCATCCTCTCCTAGGATTTTTCTAGCAGTAGGTAGATCTACATTGGTCTTCAAATCAGCCCATATCCTCACAGACCTATAGACTAAAATATCCTACCTAGATCATCCTGTCCAATATGAACTCCCTCGCACCCCACAGCTTGTGCCACATCTACGCGATCATTAATGAGCAAGGGGACGTTGAATTTCTTAGTGATCTGATGTAGCTTCCGCGCCGTATCGACGAGCACTCCCGTATCGCTAGTCTTGTCCCGGTACTGCACAGTAGTGACGCCGCCCTTTAAAGCCTCGTGGACGACCTCGCATAGATCTGCGTCCCCGAGAATAGCTGGCGTTGAGTCTGTCACCAGGTATAGCGTATAATCGACTCTGGGTTTCGACATTGTATGGTGAAAATAGATCGACGACTAGTGGCGAAAGGCTACGATGACGTCGAGACTATTTATGAATTGTGCAACCGTCTACATATGTATGTATGGCATATGCTTGGTCCGGAATACTGTCCGTATAAAAGCTCAAGTGCTCTAGCATGCATCTAGCGGGCTAATGTTTAACAGTTCTCCAATTTTATAGGCCCTATGCTCCCGCTCCCAGTCCGTCGGATATCTCGGGCTTATTAGGTAGCCCCTAATCTCGTGCTACGAGAAGCTTATAAGATGCGTGCACGCCTTAAGATTGAGACTCACTTATTACCTGATTCATTACCTACGGTAGTCACGCTTACATGGGCCTATACATCTTAATTGTTGTAATTTAATTAGCTTTTCTTTTTTATTGTTTTTACTTAATCATGCATACCTACGAGGAAGTAGAATCACTGGAAACTGTGGAACCTGGCGATCCGTCATCAAGCATTGCCCCGTTATCATGGAGGTCATTCCTGCGCAAGAGTCCTTTCTCGCTACTCGGCTGTCGCGGCCGGCGTTCTTGGCTTGCCTGACTGGCTCATCCACGAGAAAGCTGATGCGCTGCCGATAGGGTTCGCTGACGTACGAGGAGTCCCCGACACACTTCGAGTCTCGCGAGTAGCTGAAGGTGGCTTGGTCTCGACACTCCCGATCGGTGTGCGCTTCGAATCCCACCGTAACCCAACACTTCCGACGCTGACACTATCTGCTCCGCCTTGGCTCTTGCGTCGAGGTTCGCCAACGCTTCTAGGCGGTGGAGCCGGTTCGTAAGCTGCCCCTGTCCGTGCCGATGATGACGATGAAGTCGACTTCATCGGCTTCAAGACCTTCATGTTGCGGATCCCGCGTCCCGCAGGTTGATACCCACTCAATGGTGTGCTTTCCTTTTGTTCGTTACCATTGACTGCAGGCCCTTGGCGCCATGAATTCCAGATGCTTCCGGTTGCCGAACTTCGGCGCACCTTGTCACCTGAAGCATCACTCGACTGGGTTTCCTTCGTGCCTGATTCCGAGGTGCCGACCTTGAATTGCCTCTCGCTTTCGCCGCCGCTTTCTGACACGCTACTTGCAGCGGCAGTTGCAGCTTGCTGACTCGTTTGTTCCGAAGATGGCGATGTGAGCACTCGGCTTTCATCGTCACGCAAATCCTTTGTTTGGGCGCTGTCCGACTGTACAGAAGCTTCCGTCTGCGATTTGGTTTCGGTCAAGACAAATGGGCGAGCAGTAGCATTCAGCTTGGGCTTTTCGGGGAAGACGGCCATCGTACGAATGTGTTTGAAGACTCCATTATCTTCGGGGCGTACGAAAGGGACAGAGAGCTTCTCGCGCTCACTACCGTAGAGTGTCATACGATTCTGCGAGAAAAGAACGTCGGCTGAATATTCCCTCAATACCTCGCTGCCAATGAAGATGCGGATAAATTTCTTGGCTTCGACATTATCAGGCTGGTCCATTCCTGCCACCTCAAACGCACACGCCAGACTCGGCATTTGCGGTGCTGGACTCATCCCTCGGGTGCTTGGTTGCGATACAGTTGCCTCCGTCAAGTATACGGGCAAGCGAATCCGGTGAACACCATCCAGGTCACGGTGAACATCACCTACTAGATCCAACTCCTTGATCAACGAAAACTCGATAACTGACTTCTGAGATCCAGTACAGACATCTGCGTATAGCAAAGTATCATGTGCAAAATTAGCAGTAAGCCAGCAGCGAATGATAGAAGGCACAGAACCCAACACGAACAAGCTTGGCGGTGGCTCTGGCATACCAATGGGAGAGTCGTCATCTGGGCCGCCAGGGGTGAAGGTCGTGTCGATACCCAGACTACTTCCACGGCCAGACGCAATAGAGTGGTGGGAATGCATCGAGTGTACCGAATGACCGGCCGAACTATGCCTACCATCTGATTTGTGGGATAGTGAGCGTTCCATCATATTATGGTTGCCAAGGCCACTGCTAGGCCTGATTAGACCGAAGTCGCCTGAGTGCCGACCATTCTGCGCCCAACTCGAACCCTGAAGAGCACTCTCATCGAAGCGAACACTATTCGCCCTAGAAGCTGCGCCGCGCCTTGTAGGTTCATCCTCAGCATCGAGGTGTAAGCTACCCAGGAGACTTTGGCCCTGCTCCTCAAAATCGTCGAACATCTCACTAGGAGGCATCTGGAGTGGCCCTGCATAGACTGTTAGAACTTACCGTAACTATGGAGAATAAGGGGGAAAGAGAAGGCTAACCGTGCTGTGGCGTGCCGCTCAGAGCACTTGGAAACGGCGAGTTCCAGACGGACTTGATCGCAGCATCATCAGCTTGGCGCTTTTCCAACCGAGAAAGTCTTTCAGCATGGTTGTTCTGTATCATCTGCATTTGCTTGACGTCCATGTGGACAGTATAGAGTTCTTCACGAGAGACCGGGAAACGAGAATCCATGCCCACCCGGGATAACAGCGTCACAATTCCAGTAAGCGAGAGAGAAAAAACAATAGTAGGAAGAAACGGCTAAAGTCGGATGTGGTCGAGATAAAGAAGAATCAACCGAGTAACCTCAGATAGAGGTCGGAAGCGGCGGGATAGAAAGGTTAACGTCTAGGAGGCTATTCAAGCCCGCTCGTAGCATTGAATCGGGACGTCGGACAAAATTGTAGCTCATCGACTTCTGTACAGCTCCGAAGAACAGTACTTTGCGCGGCGTGATCGTTTCCTCGTTTGAGCCTTGCGAGGACCTCTATCCTTGATATGTGAAAGATGAGGTCCACCACCACCTCCTCATCGCAGAGGACCTAGTGGTCACTTTGCGAATTACTGTGTAGAGGCAGTGCTTCTCGAGTCCGAATGTTATGTATGTGTGATAGTATTTACTAGGGCAGCTGTTCAAGATCGAAACACGAGGGCTTCCGGCGGATAGAGTGGACGAGCGAGGACGGAGGTGAGGCGATGCTTAAGTTGCAATCCCGATCAAGCAGCCGTGTCGTGGAAGAATTTATTGCGGAATTAAATCGCGATCGAGAAGGCGAGGCAATTCTCGTGGCACCAAAATGGCTTTAACGTAGTAGTAGTTAACAATATATTACAATCACAAGCTAAGGTTACACGCCAATCGAACAGTTTTTGTCGTGGGCGATATCAAGTTGATTTAGTCGGCGGTGGCGACTGGAATTCGAAAAGGATCTACAAGTGTAGGAGGGTTTAAGTAATCGAGGTCGACGTCAGAGATGGTAAGCGATTGAGGAAAAGGGAGCAATCTTCGATCGGACTTCCAGAGTTTCAGGATGGCACACGAAATGGATATATTGTTGGTGGGGGTTTAACAGAGGAGGGACGTGAATAGTATCAAGATATTTAGTTTGTGTGGCCTTACGAGGAAAAGTGCGGCAGCTGGAGAATAAAGAGGATCAAAGTAATAGGAAGAAATAATGGGTTTTCTGAGAACTGGCACACGGTTGGTGAGAAATCTGAAAAAATTGAGGACAAAATGGAGATGACTGTTAGTTGTAGGTAGACAAGCAGACAAGTTAGGTAACGGAGGGAAGGTTTCAAGGTTATCACAAAAATGGTTGGTGCCCTGGTTGTATTGGTGGTATTATTGTACAGTACAATACCCTGGCCTTAAGCAGAAAGTCCGTTCACGTTTGCAGGCATCTAGGGGTATCCACTATTGGATTTTCTTCTAGCGTCCATGCATCCACCGATTTCTATCATAGCCTCATAGGTAGCATAGGTAGGACGGCAGGTAGAACCTACAACTAACTACCTACCTAGGGTACGTCAATGGGGTATGGGAAGGGACGGTGGCTCACATTGGCTAGGTGCCGACTAGGTAGGTAGGTAGGTCTACAGGGTAGGCTGGCAATGGAGCGGGACCTGGTAGCGCCCAAGAACCCTAGTTAGGCCCTAGCTAAGGAATGCCACAACTGCGAGATCTCCAACTAAATCTCACCCATTCCGAAGGGTTTCCTTTCTCTTAATGCAATTATACATACGAAGTATAGATGTGCATATATATGTACCCAGGAAGGCATCTATTGCTTTATATTTCTCATGGCAGCATCAGTTAGGCTTTATACTGTCATTTTCTCCGTCCTACAGATCTCACCTATATACTTAGGTACTTAGGTATGTACTTGCATATAGGATAGCAGGATCTGGGTAACCTATGGTTATTTCATTTACCTGGACAGCCTGGACAAACTGAAACCCTAAGAAACTCATATGAGCTATTATAGTGTCCCGGGGTTTAACACACGCCACTCGGGGAAAACTGCTTGTCCCGCTACAAATGGTCCGATATGGGGCTTGATAATGTCAAAGAAGACGCTGTAGGCCGCTCCGCTCATGTGTAATCCGTCTGGTAGAAGCTGCTCTAGGGCACCTCGCTTGCCTTTTGGGTACCCCAAAGGAGGACCGCTCACATCAAAGTCCGTAGTCGAGGACGTGGCTTTGTCCAAGATCGCTTTATGGAGATCGATAAGCACAACGCCGGGAGTCTCCGATGCTACCTTTCGAACCGTCTCGGAATAAGCAGCGCTGATAGCCGCTTCTCGTGTTGCTTGCGCATGGCCGCCGGCCAGGTCAAGCTCAGTGATTCGGATTTCATCAATAGGAGGAGGCGTGACCAGAAGAATTTTAGGATTGTGAGCTTTTATATGATCATGAGTTATGATCTTGATCAAGTTCTCCTTATATTGGTCGATGGGCACCCCTTGAGTGTTGGTCGGGATAGGCAGGCACGCATCATTAGCACCCAGCAGCACCAGCTATATCACCCAGTAGTCAGAACTCGCAAGCATATGCCATCTGAACGCAAAACAGATAAGGATTCAAGACGGCCGGGCCAGTCTTGTCACTTACAAGATGTTCTATCTTAGGGTTCGACGGCGAGGGTGGCAAGAATATCTGGGGAACCAAATCCAAGGCGTTCTTGGTATTATAGCCTGAGAACCCCCTGTTTACCACGTCCAAGTATCGTATACAGTCTATAAACTAGTTAGGGATAGGTATGATTATCACGGGTGATGTGTAGTCATACGGCCCTGCAAAGCACCCTGGAACGAGAAGCCATCTTGAACTTGGCTGGACTGCTGGAAGAGCGAATCTCCAAACAGAACCACCTGGTTATACGGTTTCTATTTTATACTCAGGTTAGCTCCCAGCCGATTTCATCAAGACGAGACCATGTTAGAACACTCACAGCCATGACTTCGAATAACGGACCTAAGGAACCAGACAAGCTTTACAGTAAAGACTAAGATGAGGTTGAAACAACCGGCACACACAAATTCGCTGGGCAAAACTGAGACTAAAATAGTGGGCAGGCGGATGAGGGGAATCTTATTGAATCCAATACCATTAAGTATGCATACCTATATTATATAACACTAATAAATACTACGGAAGTATTTCCACCGAAGATTTTGGAACTTTGATACTTACTGCCAATCAGAGACTAGGAATATTCCAATGTCAGCTCGTCACGATTGTCGCCGCGTAATTCAAAGCTTCGATTTTATTGCCTCGATCATTACACATATGTAGTTATATTTTCTTGCAATAATTATCTATTAAAAGAATCGGCAATTAGCTTCAGGCATGTGAAGTTCAGAGTAATCTACCCAACTGTTAACAACCTATGTAGGTACCTAGTCAGGTAGACTAACTTTAGGCCTCATCCATCAGTTTAGAAAATATCATCTTTAACAGGCTCACTGTGTTATTATCTCATGTATATTTTGAAAAGCTCCACGGGACTTTGGAAAGAAACCCATATGAGGCTGTGAGGTTATGAGAGTAAATCTTGATCCGTCCGAAGGACATTCTACGCTCAAACTAGGTCAAATTTTGCTTACGTGATCAATTACTCAGCAGTTTGCCTCATTATCATTGGCCGAAAAAGAAGTTGACTATTGCGGATACCTACTGACCAATCATATGCCCGGTAGAATGCTGGTTCAAGGCCTAGGATGCGGTCCTTCGGACGGATTC